>JAVCKT010098989.1:0-10280 GCA_032273925.1 Rhynchotus rufescens | reverse complement strand
ATCTCCCCGACACTCCCTTATCTGCTAGCAAATCAAATAGAGATCATTTTTTCTTTAACCTTTTTTGAAGAGGAGTTAAATACAAGTTTTACAATTGGGGCCTGGAAGCTGATTTGTGCCAGTTGGGGCTTTTGAAAGTGAAATAAAATTCCCAGCTGCCTTCGTATTTGCAAGATTCCCTCTCTTTGCTCAAGCGGGAGCCGAGGCAGCTCTCCGGGTGCTGCTGCAAGTTACGGAAGTGCCTGAGAGGGAGGAAAACGCAGGTCTGTGGGGCTGCCCAGAGGGTCTGTGGGGCTGCCTGGAGCCCTGCGTGGTGCCTGGTCCTGGCCTCATGCCTGCCGGGAATGTCAGTGGCCGCCGAGAGCAGCGCTCAAATGTCATCCCTCCCACATGAACCCTGTTACCCTGTCTGCAACACGCCGAGGATGCTTCCCAAAAAGGGACACTCAGGAGCTGCTTTTCATTGCCTTCGTCCTCGTCCTCCGTTTCTGTGCTTGGCCTTGTGGGATCCCTTTTCCTCTTTCTGCTTATGGAGGTTGGTAACCACATTTACGTGACTGCTTATGAGAACCGATAGCTTTTATTATTATTATTTATTTTGCAGCCATTTCTGTTGCAGTTTGGTAGCCTACTGTGTTGCTCACTGGAAAATTGAAAATTTACATTCGAGTGGCCTCAGCAATAAAATTCTGTCACGTGCATGCTATGACTTGCATTTTCTGTGTGAACTCCGTGTGGTCCTTTAGGTCCCTGCCCAGGTCAGCTGTTCCGTGTAGGGCGGCTCTACTCTGACCCAGCTTGCAGTCCTTGCGTGCTCCGCCTTGGGAACGGCCTGGAAAGCTCCTGGCAAGACAGGGCAGCAACCATGTGGCTTCCTGCCCACGGAGCCGTCTGCTCCGGAGGGCAGCACCTGGCATGGAGCTAGTGGGGTGCTCTGGGGTCGGGTCAAGCACGTTGGGCTCTCCAGAATGAAAGAATGGAGCATTTCATCTCTTCCTTCCCATCTCTTATGTGTGGGCTTTGGAGAGGGAATGTGGCAAAGAGTTTGGATCTTATGCACAGGTACTTTTTTTTTTCCCCTTCCCTGTCTGTGTAGAGAACTGACTGGAATTTAGAAAATTGAAACCATTTGTTTTTTTTCTGATTGTGAGTTATAGGGCATTGGACTGATCGAAGACTGACAAAGTCTCACCAGCAGGTGGACAAAGCCGGGCCCTGAGAAAGCAGCTTGTCTGAAATGCGGGATATTGGGAATACAATTTATCTTCTGTGCTTGCAGAGGCTCCTTAGGGAGCAGAAGGATTCTGCTGTGCATTTACTCCATCGAGAGCTCAAGTGAGAGGCAGCCTTTGCATTCTTGGAGGTGAACCTCAAAGTGGAAATGCAAACTGTGCACTGGAGTCCTCTTAGTGCAGTTGTAACACACACCCAGTTTAATCATTTTCTCAATTAGTGCTACTTTTTGCCCTCATTTCCAGCATTGATCAGCTGGATGAATGGGATTGGTGCGTGCCTTTAAGAAGATGGGAGTTGCTTGCAAGGACCATTAAGAATGGGGATTTGCAGCAACTTCATATCATAGGAGTTTAAAAATAAAAAAACAAAGCAAAAACAAGAAACACTAAATTGGGTCTTAAGTGCTAAAAGTGAGTTCCACCTAGATTTCAAATCCATACATACGGAATTCACATGTGTTTAGCCCAGGGAGAGTATGCACTAGGTTTTTAAAATAACAGGACGATAATATTGTATTTACTGTAATTTGCAAAAAACCCTTAGTTGGATGTGGATCAGATGTGGGTGACTTCAGCCACGGTGAATTGCTACATTCTGATTCACGTTGTCTGCTTTGACAGGGCTGGATTTAAATCCCATTTTCCCTCCCTTGTTGGTTATGAGGTATGTCAGCTAGGCATCTTTGGGATCCCTTTCACACATAAACAGGAAAAAAAGTTCTTGCAGTAACTTCTCCTTTCAGTTACTCCTTTCACTTTTGAAAAAATCTTCATTTTCACAGTTTAGAATTCATTCTCATCAATGTCTTTGTATTCCTCCCTTGAACACAGCATCTAACTGGTGCTATTTTAAAATGGATTTTAAATGTTTTTAATTAATTTGGAATTTTCTGCCAAATAAGCTAATATTTTCAGGAAAAAAACTTAATGTAGTCTTTTCTTGCTCTAGTATCCTACTGTCGTGTTTACTTCATTCTAAAAACCTTAAATACACATGATGCAATGGAAAAGATGATAAAGTGAGCATCATGAAAGGAAAACTTATCTAGCGACCAGAGAAATTGAGTAATCTGGCAGATAAACTCGATGCTGCTCTCTTTTCCGAGAGGAATGCAGTTGGTAGTGACCAAAAGCATTAGACAAAACAATTTACAGTATTCCCTCCTCCTCCTTTCTCCAGAGTTTGTAGGTTACATAAGCTGATTTTTTTGTTTTTCCTCTCTAATAGTGAACAGACTTCTCTCTCTTCTCTAAGCTGACTGGGCTGCAGGCTTACGCTTTTCCTCTGAAAACAGGCTTGCCTTCAAAGAGGAGGAGCGTGTTAGAATTGAAAGACCCAGCACATAAACTGCCGGCATATACTGAACATCTGGTGAGGAGCCTTTCCTGGCAGTTTGGAGCTCTTGTGAATAGGATATACACGAGTCTGTCATGGGGTTGTTACCGGTGTGACATCAATTCCTGGTGCAGTGGAATATATTTAAAAAATGTCTTCTGAAGCAGGTAAGACTGAGTGGGACGCTTCTGTGAAATCTTAATCTGTTCAGGACTTGGGGATGTTTGTATCCAGAGATGCGCAGGGTTAAACTTCGTAATACGGTGACCTGAAGCAAATAAACACATGAAAAATCCAGCTGCTTCCTGATGTAATGCAGTCGGAATGCTGTGGCGTCTCTTCGCTCCGACTCTAAGTAAATTAGCTTGCAGTTGCTCAAGCTACTTGCCCGCTAAATCTGCCATACAAAGGACTGTGTTAGTTTTGGCTCGTTTGGCTGCTCCTTGCACTGGCTCGAGACTTTCTAAAGCAAATCAGTTTTGTGATTTTCACAAGTGTTTTCTATTTCTGGCTTCTTTGCTGTGCTCATTGAGCTCAGTTTATAGCTGCAGGGTTCCTCTAGCACACCTCTGTAAATCACCTCTGGCTCCAAGAAGTGTGATCATCTCGTACAGTTTTAGGAAATAGATGCAGACTTCTGACTTACGCTCAACTTTTCTCATGTAGTCTTGTAGTCTAGTAATCCATTTAGCTTGAATTTACATAACCTTTAAGGTCCAGATTTGTCTTTCAGAATAAGGACTAGCATCTCTCTCTTATTTTGTTCACTGAAAGGCTTGCATTTTTGCATTGCAAATATGTTTCTCATTTTTTAGAAACAACACTGAGAATATTACTTTACTAATAAGTGTCTGCATTCTTCTGTTTGAAAGAACCTCAACTTAAGGAAATTAAAAGGCTTACCCAGCTCAAGCAACTTATGATAAGAAAATTAATATTTTGATTTTTTTTTCCATAGAGTTGGAAATGAAATAGGTCTGTGAAGGGTTTGGTTCCTGAAAGCCCACTGAGCCCAAGTAGAGTGAAGGGAGTTACTGTATGAGTGAGTCCAAGAGACTTGATGGAAGACCTCAGAGTAGATGCATGTAGCTCTTTCTGGCACTCAGAATTTGTGGGCATCTACTTTGTCTTGGGCAGAAGGAATATTGGTTTTGAAATCATTCCAGTGGTGGCATATCTGCTTTACAATTCTTGCATGTTTTAGGGTAAAATTGCTCCTCTAGATTTTGTTAGTTAGCCTCTAGAATGGGAAGCTCGCTCTTTCTCCAACACTCTATGTAGCATTTCCTGTATCCTGAGAAGATCTGTGTGTGGAGGTAGAAAACTTTAATTCCTCAGTCTTGTTCTTTGAAGCTGTTTTCTGGGATCTGTAATGCATCTCTTCTTCTGGCAATTGCATAAACCCCTCCTGGATTTTCAGGAAGCTCAGTGTGACGCTGTAGCTGCTGTTTCCATATTACTGTTTCTCTTCCCTCTGAGTTTTTTGGCTTCCTTGTAGTAATTTCCCTTTGCAGAGGTCTGCAGTGCACGCTTGCAGAACAGTGGCCCTCTGATTGTCACGTTTGTTTTATAGCTGCGAGCTCTGACTTTGAGATAAGCGCAAAATACAAATGTCTCTGTAGATGCCACAGGGTGGTATGGGTCATACTTGCATGGTATTTTCCAGGCACTCGGTTTGTTCAGGTTGCAATTAGCAGCTGTATCAATGCAGTTAGAGCAGTAGTCCTCTAGCAAACAGCCAAAAACCCGAGCTGCTGTCTGCCTATAGAGGCGTAATATCACTTATAATGTGACCTCTTCACAGTGGCACCAGAAGACCCTACCGTGCAGACAGTATTTGCACAGAAAAGCAGTTCCAGTTTGTGCAGATCTGGAGTGGACAGATGTCATTTAACACTCCTGTGCGGGAGCTGAAAAAAAACTAGTTACTGTTTCCTCTATCCCTTGCCTCAGTGCTGGCTGCTTACAGTCAGAAACAGGAGGAATTCCTTTCAGGAACTGCACAACTGAAGGGACCAGCTCAGGGCACCTGTACAGAGATATAAGTTCACATGTCTGTTTATTCCTTGTTCAGCCATGCAGTTGAGGCTGTGTCCAGGTGCCTGAGCACTGCAGTTTTTCGAGTGTCAGAGGCTCATAACAGATCAGGAACATACTTGACACATGTATGTTTTCTGTGGCTTTACTCACTCTTGAAGACAGGAACTTTACAGATTTTTTTTTTTTTTGATTCCCTATACAAAGCATCATTGAGACATTAGTTTCAAGCAATGTTCAATGATAGCAATGTTCAATAAAAGGTTCAACGATACTTTGACTCAGAAGTCAACAGAGAGAGAGCTGTTCTCCTTCGGCCCATCACTGCTCTTGGCCAGGACTGCAGCACTCGAGAGTCTTCCACTAGACAGTCTCTTAGGGACAGAGAGAGATAAGATTCTCTTTAGGGACAGAGATGGTCAAATAGCCAGTGCTTCTAAATCTAGACCAGTTGTAGAGTCTTTACTCAAAATTCAGAGCAGTTACAGAATCTCATTTTTTCCCTCTTCTCGTTTATGCTTATTATAAAAGAACAGGTCAAATCCCTTGATGTTACAAATTAGGAAATGTGGTGCCTGTGCGTATCCGTACAGTTTGACAACTGCCAAGGCAGCGCTTGACCTTCAGAAGGACAGAAAGGGTAGGTAGTTAGCAAAAGTAATCTTTGTTTTTAGATAGTCATAAAATATTCAGCATATTGTAGCTGCTCCTCCTTGCTTGCAAAGAAACCATTACAGTCATGACCTGCTCACTTAAAAACCCCAAAAAACAAAACAAAACAAAAAAAAAGAAACCAAACCCACCTGGGTTAGATGGTATCAGGTAGAGAGGAATCACTGCCAAACCTTGCCTCAAACCAATGGAATTTTATTATTTATTTATTAAGAGTAATTTCACAGATTTTATTTGTGCCCTGTTTTGGAAGACTTTACTCCCCAATATGAAAGCTGTCAGCTTTTTAAATGAATGTTTTGATTCTCTCTCTGCTGATGCCAGAAGCAGAGTCTTGAAGAACAGCCTAAATGCTGCGCAGGAGGCAGCGACGCTGTGCTGGGCTTCGCTTCCATGACGGGCTCCAGCGCTTGGATCGGGACTGCCGAGAGGCCGCCCAGGCTCTCCCTGGAGCTTTCCCAGACCTTTGCTCTCTCCCACAGGCCAGTGAGGCTTTCACATAGCAGAAAAGTCCTGCAGTAAAAGCAAGGCACCGTTTTCTGCAGCGTGCAGGAGTAGCATTGGCCTGGAGACAAATCCCACGGGCCTTGGAGCTGGTGAGAAGCAAGCGGTGGGAATTAGGGGAGTGAAGGGGAGGAGGGGAGAAACCCCCTGTTCTTGGGGGGGCTCTGTCACCCTGTCTCGCATCCCAGTGCTCTGGGTTTAAGCGCACTCAGTGCCCAAGGGCCCTAAACATTTTCATTTTCAAATTGCTGTTTGCAGAGTGGAAGGCTGCAGATGTCAAGAGGCTCCTTCAGACATGTTGGACTACAATAAAATTGTTTCTCTTCATGAAATATTAGTGATTCTGACCAATTTCTACACTGTGGCTAAATTTTAAAAGAATTTCCTATCCATTTGCACCCTCAGAGACGGAGAAGCCTTTGAAATATTCACATGACTGTTAAGCTTTGTGGAAGAATATGGCAAATTTTCCATTCAAGAATTATTTTAATTCTCCAAATTAGAAAGTTGTATGAAATAACTTTTTAAATTTATCATCCTTTTTTTTTGGCTTTTTTGTTGTCTTTTATATTCTTTTGTATTCTTTTTTGTATTCTTTTGAAAGAATCATTTTTAAATAGGTTTTGGAAAAGAGGGAAGAGAACTTCGTAGAACTGTTAAGAACTTGTCTCTCTCACCTGGTTCATAGGATAAAACATAAAGCTGCATCAATCCATATAATCTGCAAGGGCTGAGTGCCCTGAACATGCATCACTGTTAATCTAATATTTGAATTCCTTTTAGGAGGGTGGTTATGGACTGATAAGTGGTGTGAAGTGGTTCTCACATGCTCTGTATAGGCCAGAGAGCAGCAGAGACTGGCACTGGAGCGGTAGGTTTTGAAGCGTCTGGCTAAGGAAGGTGCTTCTGGAATACTTTCACAGGAAGGCCCCTAATGTGCTTAAACCAGGCTTTTTGTGGCCGTTATCACGTGTTTTAGTGGCGTTGCTGGCTGTTTTTTCTCTTCCAAGCGGGTCAAAAGCAGGAAGCTCGCGAATTCTTGTGCCGGCTCCAGCCCTGGGCTGCTTTATACGGCTGCCTTGGTGCGGTGGCGTTCCCAGGGAGCCGCTGCTTTTCCTGTGCTCTGAGGCCCACGGCTCTTCCCTGCTTGGCAGCGCACGCAGGACTTAGTTACCCTTAGTTAAGGCCTCGGGAACCACGCACGTCTCTCCGCTCGCTCTTCCTCCTCCGTCGGCCTCCTCAGGTTACCCTCATGGTTCGAGCAGCAGGGAGCAGCGCTTGGTGTCCTGCTGCTGCGCCGCAAGGGCCCCGCAGCTCAGGCTTTAATTAGAGCACGTTATTTTAAATCTCCGTTCACCTTTTTTAGACAAGAAGGGGTTTTTTTTCCTCTGCTGTTTGCAGCAGCCCTGGCTGCCGGCGTTGCTGGGTTGTGAAACGAATGTGACCCAGCGGCCACTTGCTGCAAGGTGCACACGGCTTGGCGCCTTCGCCTGAACTCGCTGGTAAAAGCAGGGAATGGGTGAAATGGGGAGAGAGCTCCGCGCTCCTTTGTGCTGGGGTTATGTTTCCAGGGGCTGGGCCTGTCCAGGATCCCTGGCTGGGTCACCTGCCGACACCACTGCAAGGGACACAGTGGGAGCAGGACGGAGGGCCGCGGGTGCCCGTGCCGTGACGGCCGCGTCTTGGATGGCCCCACAGTCCTGCCTGAGCAGCTGGGCCATGGGGAGCGTTTCCATCTGTCACTGATGCTTTTATTGGCTCGTGCTGGATGCTTCCATTGGATCTTGGATGTTCTGCATTTCAGATATGTTATCTCCTATTTGTATCTTTAATTTACTTGGATGCTTCCAGTACGTGTTTGCATACATGTGTGTACATATAAATCACATATATATAAAACTTGTGTTCACATCTTCTGAAATAATAGTAATTGAATTACAGTCCAAGCCTTCTGTAATTAGATCATTATTTCCTTGTGTTTTCTTCTTTTTTTGGGTCCTGTTTCTGAACGTGCTTTTTCTTTGTAATCAGTCTGCCATCAATAGATGTAGCTGAATTCAAAGTGGCTGCAGAAACTCAAAGCATCTGTGGGTTTTCTGAAGCAGCATGAGGTGAGGCGAGAGGAACCCGAAATAGCTGCATAGATAACTGGTCAGAATGGAAAGTCAAAATGTCAGCGACCATCCTGTTAGAGAAGTTAGCTTATGCACTTGCGGTGTGGAGTGAGCAAAGGAGTGAAACTCATATTTACTTCATATTTTTCAAGTGTTTTGAAAACTTCAATCAAGTTACACAGTACTTGTTTAAAATTGAAATATAATGTTGTTTCCTAAGAAGCTCTGAATTGCATAGGAGGGAGACTTCTTTCATGCACTCGCACAGTAATTATATTTTAGTATGTCAGTTTGAGTAACTGCATTTGTTTTGGACATGTCGTGATTATTGGCACTTTTTTTCATAGCAGGACCTGAGCGCTGGAGATGTTAACTGTAATGCAGAAAGTTTGGCTGTGTCCATGGGTAGAGTGTCATGCTGGGTATCTTGTTATCATAGGAAAAAGTGCAAAAGTGACAGAAAAAGGGCTGAGTACCATAGCTATGGGTCAGAGTCTGTGTATGTGTGAGTGGGGTGTCTTGTTTATACATAGAAGCTCAAGGTTAGAAAATGGGGATTTTTCCTCTGTGCAAAAGATGCTGCAGTCCATTGAAAACTCATGAGCTCAGTGAAAATAAAAGCAATGTTAAAAAAGAACATGGAAGCGGCGGCTTTACAAGATGAACTGAAAGGATCAGTTGCTTTAGGGAGGGCTCTGCAGAGACGCTTGCAGCTCATCCCTTCTCATGGTGTTGGGCTGCGTCATCAAAATAGCTGTCAATGCGGTGGGAGCTCGAGCAAGCGGCACCAGCTGCTCAGGCCGCTCCTTCAGCAAAGGCACAGGAAGCCAGAGCGGCTCCCAGGGGCCGGGAGGGAGGAAATGACCCTCAGAGCAGCTCTCCGCGAGTTCGCCACGCCGGAGGAGGCTCGAGGAGGTGGTCGGTGTGTGCCGGGGCTTCGCAGGACACGCGCGTCTGGGAGCCGCCCCGGGCGGGAAGGCGGCTCTCGTGTGCGATGGCACTGGCAGAGGGCCGCGTGGACACGGATGGAGCGGAATTACCTGAGCGGGGTGGAAAAGACACGTTAAGATCGGGGTATTTGTCTTTGTTGGGTTACTTTTCCTGCAGTGAGCAAAGTGCTGCTGTTTCCTATAACTGTTTTCTCTTCTGGTAAGTTTCTGAGGGAAGTTGGTGGTTCTTGGCTTGTATCTGTAGGGTCAGAAACCTCGGTCACCCCTAAGTTGTGGAAGCTGGTTTGATAAAAAGGAAGTCAAGTACTGGCTAAAAAATATACTGATTGTATTTATGGCAAGCAAACCGTGAAAAGTCTCCCCAGGTAGAACAACACTGTTACGTCTATTTGCTTTTATATCTCAGGCTTGCTAGTTCACAGACGAAAGTGTAAACAGGAGCTTGAGGGAATGTTTAGTGATAGAGGAACTAACATGCGGAAGAACAGTCCTTGACTCCCACAAGCAGAACTGCCATAGTAGAGAGCGCCATAAAGAGAGAGCTCTCTCTTTAACTGCATGTGTTCTGGAGTCGTGGCTTGAAAGCTCCTTGTCCCTGTTCCCACAAGAAACCGTCACATTCAATAAATCGCCGATTAACCACTGTCCTCAACATGGGGCTGCACGTTCCTGGCTGGGGACCTCCACCATCCACCGCTCCTCATGGAGCGGGAGTGGAGCGTTGGCCTCACGGAGCGGGAGCGGAGCATTGGCCTCACGGAGCAGGAGCGGAGCATTGGCTTCACAGAGCGGGATTGGAGCCCTGGCCTCGCGGAGCAGAGCCCTGGCCTTATGGAACAGGAGCAGGAGCAGAGCCCTGGCAGCCGATGGGATCGATGGGAGGCTCCAGGCCCCGGGAGGTGCTGGCACGAACCAGCCGCTCTGCTGCTGAGCCTGGCTGGTGGCGCCGCTCCCTCCCATCCCCAGGCCCTCCCCTGGAGCCAGCAGCATCTCCTGAGGTCCCGCAGAGATTCCCAGTGGAGGCTCAGGCAGTAGCAAGCCCAGAAGCTGCGTCCATCCCCATGGCCATCGGGAATGTCCTGTCACCAGGAATGTCCTGATCCAGCATCATCTCCCAGCCATGTCCCTCAAGGACGGACCTGCCAGACCCCGGAGAGACGCTGTGGTCCAGCGGGACGAGGCTGTAGAAGATGGTGCCAGCAGGGAGGCTCCGTCCTAGAAGGCTCAGAAGACTGTGGCCTTAATCCAGTTTTAAAATTCTGTTTACTCATTTTCTGTATGATTTTTATACGACTAGTTAGCACTGACTGTATATACCACTTGAACTTCTGTTTCTTATCAAATTAACTTTGTTTTTAAAGATTGCATGTTTATGATGCTGATTTTCAACCTGCTTTGCATTCTTTTTCCCTCTTGCTGCATTCTCATACTT
>JAVCKT010098988.1:0-10280 GCA_032273925.1 Rhynchotus rufescens | reverse complement strand
AAAAAAAAAAAAAAAAAAAAAAAAAAAAAAAAAAAGTACTGCATTCCCAAGAAGAGCAGCCACTTTCTAAAAGAAAATGACCTGCATCCCAGATTCGCTGGAACAGACCAAACAACAATTTCACCTCCCTGAGACCTGAAACGATGTACTCAAGTCCAGCATATTTCACAACAGCTCTCTGGTCTTTTACCTGCTGACAGGCACGAGCCTCCCTTAGCGTGCTGGCTGTTACAAAGCGCCATGTCCTTTGTGTATGTGCATGAGACACCTAACTACAGCTGCTGCATTCTCTGCCTGCAGAACAAGTGACAACACTCAGCACCATCAAGGGGGATTTCCTGGCTGAATCTGGACCCCAAACATCAGTGTGGCTTCATTTTGGAGAAATGAGAACTTTCCAAGAGCAAGTTCTCAATCAGTTAAGTTCATGAATGCTGGTCATGATCTTAACAGCAGCTTTTGGGTTAAGTAAAATATTGCAGATCCTAAAAAACTTCTATTGCTGAAGAGCTGAGTCTCACACAGTGCTCTCACAGCACAAGGTCTTCAGCTATTCTCCAAATGGGAGGAAGAGAGGTCCTTAAGAGGCCACTCATACAAAACAAACAAACCAAAAAAGCACATACCAAAAAAATAAATAAATAAATAAAAATAAAATAAAAAATAAATAAATAAAAGGCCAACTCTCAATCCTTTTCTCATAAACTAGGACATATTTTTTTCCTAGGAAGAAGCTTGTTTTCCTCCTTTAACATACTGCTCCTTTTTCAGTGTTCTTTGCTTTCCTTCCTTGTCCTACTACTCGCATTCCCTTGTCCTAGTCTTCATCTTCTTTCACTCTTGTACAAGGTCCCTGCATTTTGCCTGTTTTCTGCTGCTTGCATGTGGAAAAGCGCCTGCTGATGGGACAGTACTGGCTGCCTCTTGAGCTCTCTCAGGAATGTGCATCCTTCTCTCTCATCTGAAACAAGCATACACAGAGATCCAAAGCAAATTCATCTCTGCTACTGCAAGTGCTGCTCATTACTTGCACTGCTTTGTTACCCATTTGGTGGCTCTCTTGAAACCAAGCATGCAGACCTCTTGTTTAAACCTCCTCAGAACAAAGGCAGCACCACAACACTGAGTCAGAATTAGAGGTACCCAAATACTTCTCATATTCTGTCAACAACAGAATAAAGAGGAGAGCTCGCCCATGTCTCCATTCTATGCAAAGAAGGGAATAAATCACAGCATTTTGTGGAGAATTATGTCCTTGTCCAACTACTGACACACAGCTCTATGAGAAACATTCTGCTACACAGACTGTTAGTTGTGGGGCCCCCACTTTGTCTAGAGATATTACCAGGGGTGCAGCACTGCTGCAGAAATAGATCCCAAAAGGAGTTTCTGATGAGTAGTCAGTTTTACCAATTCAACTTCACAGTATTCATCTGTGAAAAGGAACACCAAACTAATAACATATAGCAGGAACTCCTAAAAAGAAACTCCTAGGCACAGCATAAAGCCTTCAATATACTATAGAGTGAGAAGTTAGGGACCTGCACTTATACACTATATCTTTTTTTTTTTTTTTTTTTAAAAAAAGCATCTATTTGTTGATATTAATGTACCAAAACATCTTCAAGTGAAGAAGGCACTAGAGTGAGAAACAGTGAGGAGAGAAAATAAGTCATGAACAGTAAAACATCCATTTCACTCATTATGAAGTTATCAATTTAAAACAGATTGCATACTTTCAATCTAGAGAATTTCTAATGACCAAATATTATAAGACAAAATGTAATAAATATGCTATCTGGGAGCTTCCCGTGCAACAACATTATCACATTTTTTCGTGTTTAAAAGCATTTGGCTATTACTAAGCTGATGTAGCAGATGTAAATAATTTTTAGTCTATGAGCACTCCCGAATTTTGTACAACCCAGGTGGCTACCTGCCCCAGATGCGTGTGTATTATTTGAATGACAACCAGTTGTTTTAGCAGATTAGACTGCATGTTCAGGAACAAGAAATGCCTGCTGATCTTCACCTAAGATGCTTCACCTTCCTTACTGATATTCTTTAGAAGTAACTGAGAATTGCATTTAAGAACAAAGAAAAACAAACAAAACCCCATACCTACCTTAGCCACATAGGCTTCAACTCTATTTCTTGATGATAAAGCATTCCCCGCGGGGCTTATGAAGCTTCCTCCAAGACTAAGACTTCTATTCAGTGCCAAATTGTTGCTGAGATGTCCCAGCTGAGCTGAATATAGGACTGGACTTGCAGTCAGACCTCCTCCACTCACAATACTGCTTGCAATTAAAGATCTGCTTCTGTGGCGCTCGTTAAGCAGTTTGGCATTGGCTTCTGCTAGTCTTTCATTAGCTCTGTGAAAAATTCAGAAGCAAGCATGAAATATTTTTGGTAATGCAAAGCTATTCTCCAGGTCTTAGACTGTTACTACACTTCTGAGAATGGAAAGGCTTACAAGTGTTCTAAAAGACATTCCAATTTGATCTGAAGTTTTTGAAGAGCTGACTTCTTGGAAGTCAGAGTTCCCGTAGGAAGTAGCATGAGCAAGTAGCACCATACTTAGGGCTTTTCAGGACCAGGGCTTCAAAACAACGAATACCATCTATTTACACCCTTTTTTTTTTCTTCCTGAACAGTATTCACTCTGGGCTGTCCTCTACTTCCCAATGTAAACTCAAGCCAAAGGTGGGCTGCTAAAATGAAAGACAGAAGATTTTTTGCTCCAGAAGTAGTATCCTATTACTTGATTACTTGATTAAAAAAAAATAAATAAATGCAGTTTTATTTACCTTTCGAGTTTATTTGCTAGGCACCTTCTATTTTTCACTTCTTCCAAGTAGAGTTCTTTGTACTTTCCCACTTCTGCCTGTGTGGATTCTTTTTGAAAAATATTGTCCTGTTGCATATTTTTTATTCTATCCAATTCTGATTCCAGATCTCTAATTCTGTGCTTCAGCTGGTTTCTCAGTGAAGCGTGATGACTGGCTCTTATTTGTTCTAATCTGTCTTGGGAGGCTGCCTGCGTCTGAAAGTGAATAATACAACTTCAATAACCAGAAAGAAAAAGGGATTAACTTCATACACTCTGTTTAAAGAGCACAACGTTACTCAAGAGGGGCAACCATGCCTCCTCACTACCATCACAGTCAAGGAAGAAAACATTCTACCACATTATTTCATTTTCTGAACGAGCAGGTCTGAAAGAAATCTCCTCTCACTGCTGTTAATAATCAAAGCTATTATTGAAAGAGCACCATCCTTGTAGGCCAGAGCATACACAAAATAATTCCTTGTTGAAATTACAAGAGTGTCCAGAAAAGGAAAGTGACTCCAGAGACTTCTTCTCTGGGCACTTTCCTCTACAAAAGGACAAAGCAGCACCTGTATGCCGGGTCACACCAATTCTGAGTTACAAAGGCAATTCAGCATCTTTCTGAGGATAAAAAGAGGCCATATCCCCATGCTGTCCTGTGCTACCTGTGATGCCCTGGACTCAATTCTGCAGCCAAGAGGATAACACAAAACAATGCTAATTCCTCACAATAAACAGCCAGAACAAAAAGAGAACATGGTGATTCCCCCAAAGAACTGCAGAAACGGAATTCCACCTTTGGAAGGCCTTGACTCAAGGACCTGCAGATGCCACTGAAAGGCAACTGAAGAGCATGACCAATCTTTCATACACACATACTGTATGTGCACAAAAGTACTTTTATGCAGATGTTTTCCCTTCTACAATTTTAATTCAGAAAAGGCAGAAGTGTAACACTACCAGAGAGAAACAGATACAGAAGATAAAACACTAAAAGATATTAACAAAGAAGGCACATAAGGTGGACTCTAGACCTAAGTGATTTACCTGCAGAAACATGTTAACTTCTTGTAGTTTTTGTCTTAACTCTTGTCCAGCTCTTTCATCAATCTCTTTCTTATACTGTTCTATTTGGTTGTGATCTACTATATTAGTCTCTAAACGACGTTTGAGGTTAGACACTTCTTCTTTCAGCTGGCATTTACTTTTCTCCAATTCTTCCTGATTCCCACGCATAGAAGACAGTTCATCTCCTAGATCCTGATTTCTTGCTTCTAGTTGCATGGATTTTTTGGACTCCGTCTCCAGCTGTTGGGAAAGTTCACCAACCTACAGCCAGAAAACAAAACAAAACAAAAACCACAGATCTAAAATTACTCAGTTCTGTGAAAATCCTGAAATGTCTCCTCTGAGATTGAAATTGTCCTCTGTCGACTTAGGATGTATATCAAAGCAAAATATATCTTAGAATACTTCTGAGAGCACTGCTCACTTTTCCATCCTTTTTCTGTTCTTTTCCAATAGCTCACAAATCAACAGATTCTGAACCTTGACAGCACAAACTAGCAGCATTTCATCCATGTGGACAGGTTGAAAAGTACCACAGTTTTTCTTTGCTTAAACTCCTTGCATGGTCATAGAAAATCCCAGAATCATACAATCATTCTATCTAATATCTAATAAAACTAACATCTGTGAAACATGCTGCTTTAACAACAAGTCTGAACTTATGTTATTGGGGGAAGTAAATATATGCTACAGATGAAGAATGTGTATATTTATGACAACAATATATTGCTATATTATGACAATATAGCAAAAGCAACTTGAGAAGCACTTCACGGAATTCCTTTTCTGGGTGCTCAAGACTTGGGAAGATGGGCCAAAGCAGCCCCTAGTGAACTATAAGGTATGAAACTTCTGTATCACAGCAGTACCTCCTATCCTCAACAGCAATGAGGGAATTTAGAAGAGCGAAATGTGAACTCTTTCCTATCCAATAGGAGAGGGCACAAAAAAAAGAACTCGAGCAAAGCTGGTTTCACCATTTTTTTTACTTTTCTTCCGGAGAAAGAATTCATCCATCAGACCTAGAAGATGTTCCTAGAGCTCAAAACACAGGAGTTTGGCTGACTCTGTACAGCGCTGACTTATGCATAGTGCAGTGGTACTGCAAGAGATGTGAGACACTCCCTTTGCAGCCCCCTTTGCTCAGGAGCTGCTTTGAAGTTAGGCTCTCACTCCTGGTTTCTGCCTGAGCTATCCTATCATGCTCAGCTCAGACCCTGACACAAGCCCTCCCAGCCTCATTGCTGACCTGTGCATCCCTACACTTGGGCTCGACTTACCCCGCTTACCAGCACTGGACCTACTCTTCTTGCTTAGTATCACAGGTTGTCCAGAGATGTTTTGTAGTCTCCATCCTCGGAGATAAGCCAAAGCTGTCTGGAGAGGGTCACAGGCAATATGTGCTAGGTGATCCTGCCTGAGCAGAAGAATTGAACTAGATGCTCTCCAGAGATCCCTTCTAACCTCTACAGTTCTGTGATTCTGTCCTCTAGGACTGTGCCCTGGGCAAGGAGGCTGTGGCCCTCACCTGTCTTGCTGCAGCCCTTGGCTCCTGGGGCCTCCTTCCTTTCCACACTAGCCTGCCCTTTTTCTGCCTTCACAGAGACTGTCATTTACACAAAGGTGCCATCATTACCCAGAATGGTAAGAGGTCCTATTTGATTTTCAGCCAACAATATAGAAAGAAGGAAAAGAATAAAACAGCACATCAAAAAGCTTACCTTTGTTCTTAATCTACTGACTTCATTGACCATTTCAGAATACCTGTTCTTCATTTCTCCCTGAGAACTGAATTGGGACTCGCTCTCTTGCATCTCATACACCTTCAGTTTCTTCATAGCTGTTTTCAAAAGCTTCTTGACCCTGGATAGCAAATTAACAAGCAAAATAAGAAACAAGATGAGAACTGGCCACTTTCTCATATGGTTATGTAAATCGTGTGGGCAGGGCTTACTTCATCTTTAATGTGCTTTATAGATCAGGAATTGCTAACGAAGAGGGGACAAGCAAGGAGAAAGCAGTAGGGGTGGGGGAAGGAAAGAATGAGTCCCACAAGCGCACTGAACGATTAAAATTTTACCTCAAAACAGAAATATGGGACTTTTAACTTCTCTCCTCCCTGAAGGACAACGGCAGCCTGCATTTACAATGTTTTTTTCGTCTATTTAAAACCATATGCTCACATACAGAAGCCAGTTGCAAAATGTAACCCAAGGCTTGAATATGTGAACAGTTATGTACTCACAGTCTTGGTCAAATTAGAGCTCAGTACCAAGCTTACCCAATATTTCTTGCAAGTAGTAAAGAGCTGTACCTGTTGCACTCTTTCTGCAGATCAATGTTTCGTTTCATTTCTTGGTCCAGACGGACTTCTATCGGCCGTTTCAATTCTGCCAATTTTTTCACTTTCTTTCTTTCAGTCTCACACTTCCAAAAATAAAATAAAAAGATACAATTCAGTAATGGTCTCCATAAGCAATATGTGCATAGAGCATTCTTCACAAAGAAACTGTAGGATATCTCCATCCACTAGTAAAAGTCTGCAGAACTCCTACGTGAAATTCAGCACTTCAATCCTCTTATCAAGCCAATACCCAGAGACAGAAACTGTCCTCCTCCCAAAGCGAAAGCCACCTTCTACCAGGGAGGGACTCATGGGGAAAAAGTAGAAAAGACACTGGAGAACAGCTTCCTCAATCCCTCTGCTAATACCAGAGAAGTGCAGAGCTTTTCAGTTGTCTTCTATGATCAGTGGCCCACTGAGTTCACTTTTAGGGAATTATTAGATATTTTATCTGCGATTAGCTCCAGTTCATCTTCGTGAATGTTTACTAAACCAACAGTTGTTCTTCCTTCTGGTATTTTCTATGGCAAACCAGAGGAGAGCTAGCAGTTATTTTGACTTTGTACTTGTACCTTTTCCTCTACAGAAAAGGAAAAAAAAACAGGAAAGACTGCCCACTTCAAATTAGCAGACACTTATTTCCCCAAAACAACTGAAACTGTAAGAACTTGACAAAGAAAAGTAACTCAGTTCTCCTGGGCATTTGTTCAGTGCCTGGAGAATTTCCTAGGCTAACCTGTTCCAAGAGCTCAGCCTTTTCCCTTTCAAGCTGAGCAAGGTGTTCTTCAAGTTGGGATCTTGATTTCAGTTCTTCTTCCCATGTACTGCGCAGATCTTTTGCTGTCACCGATAACACACTCTGCTTTTGCATCTGTCAAAATAACAGCACCAAAATAGAAACCGAAGTTGCAGGAAACACAAAGCATTTCCTTTTCAGACACATGTGACAATTCAAAGCATCAGCAGTGATCTACTGCCAAACAAACTTCACGTAAGAAAAAGAGAAAGGCAGTATTTGGGGGCCTGAGAGACCTACCTTATCTGTCACTCCCAAATGCAACATAAAGCAGTAACCTAGATGGGGACATGGCTAAGGCTCTCTTCTACCACTTAATGGTTAAGGTAAAAGAGAAGAGCAAAAGAGAGCAAAAGGCAGCCCAGGAAACACAGCCAAAAACAACACTGGCAGCTGGTGGAATGAATGCTCTGCACATGACAGGCTGTGTTTACAAATTGGAGGAATAACAAGACACAAAGATAAAACCTCCCTATGACATCTCATGGCCTGAAGAGGTTGGTCTAGTCCTGCTCCCAACCTTCTCAGTTAACAACTGCATTCAGAGCTCAGTCTTGTAAAGCCACAGGTTGGGCAGAACACAGCTTCTTGTCCATCTGAACACTTCCTCCAAGGATTCTCCAGTTCATAACGATACATACTTGACTCAACATATACAAATTCTTCCAGTTTTCAGAGGAAATACCCTCCTCTCATCATTGGGAGGTAAAATACTTACCACACATTCAAGTCAGTAATCTTGTCCATACTCATACCCCAAAAGACTTCCATCATGGATGCATTTTAGTGGAGCGTAACTTGCTTATTCTGTTCAAGAGTATTATCAATTCATGAGATGTTTTGAATAGCATCCTATAGTAAAAAATAGGATGCCCACTGATGTTCAGAAGGCTGTGAAAGCCTTAATATCGACAATTACTTAGACTACAGATCCTTGGAGAGAATATTTTTCTCAAGTATCCTTACAGAATAGATAAAATGCTGAGTCCAATTCAAGAAAACAACTCTGGTAAGGTTAAATAAATTAAAAACAAGCGAAGAAAAAGAACTGTTTGATGGAAATCTCCTGGTGGCACCTTCTCCTTGATAGGAGGCACAGGAGTATGTCACTAAAAACAAGTAAAAGAAAAGGAACTTGGAAAACAGTTCAGGCTTCTCTTGGGCAGAAACATTTTCTCCTCTGAGGCAGATCTTTTTCCTATCCTACTGTCTGCAAAACACCATTTTCTAAACACAAATAGCTGTAGTTCCAAAGAATATGTACCTATAGATACTGTAGGGTTCCAAAAAAGAGCTAGATCATACATGAAATGGGCTGCCTGCCACCGTCATCAAGTAATTATTCTTTACCTCAGCACTGTGTGGCAGGACAAGCACCATCACCTCTTTAGAGGTGGAGAAAAAGGTAACATGGTCACACAGGCAAACTGTGAAAAATCTGAAAACATGGATCTTTGGATCTCTCAAGGCCATTCTCTTCTCTCAGCTTTAAACAAGTATCTTTCCTGCGCAAAGCATGAATCACACACAGTGATGTAAATACAGTGATAAATGGAAGTATCTTCATACCATCAGAGGCAAATCTCAAAAGCAGAAGAATTAGGAAGTCTGGAGTCACTTCCCCAAAACCAGGTTGTACTGCCCTAAGGTTGTACTGAGGTTATTCTTCACATGCACATAGAGGCTTCAAGGACTAAAAGAAGCAATTCACAGACATGCCTGAGGTACCTGCTGATTTTGATCTTCCTCCAAAGGCATGGGTACTGTCCGCAGGCTAGTGATCAAGTCCTCCAGGCGATTATGAACCTGTAGAAGCAATAAATAATAAATAAATAAATAAGAAGGCAAAAAAGGCTACACTGACACTTTCCAGACTGAAGTTCACAGCTCGTTTAAGAGGTATTATCAAAAGGAAATGACACAAACATTTTTCCTCTTTCTCTGCTGTTATACTATCTACGTCTCCCTGTTCCAGTCATCAGGATGACCTTAGTTTGAGGCCACCCTAATACTGTTTGTAATCATCGCTTCAGCCACTTGTTTTGGGGAGGGATGGGAGAGACAGAGATGCTAAGATAAAAACCATTCCACACAGCAAAGGCTGTGGGGATACAGTTCTTGTTACAGTTTGGTGAGGCCCACTAGCACTCAGGGATGAAGCACACAGTACCAATATACCCCCAGAATATCCTGTAAGGTAGCTTTAAGAAGGCCTTTAATGACACATAATGCAACATGCGTCTGAAGTACTGCCTCATGTCTTAACTATGATGACCAGTATACAGCAACAACAACAGCAACAGCCAAACCCTCACCTCAATGTTAAGATAAGACTCATCATAGTACCATCTGAAAACTGTCAGAACCAGAAAAGCTACAAATGGACCAGCAGGATTTCAACCACAGCTGATCTTCTGTAGGAAGGATCTACTAGGATCTCCAAAAAAATCTCTTCTGAAAATTTCTCCACATGCAAATACACATAACTAGGCTCAACAGCTCATGAAAGAAGGAAGTTAAGACTCGCTTACTGAGGCAGAGGCTTGCAGGTCTTTCTGAAGAACCTCAATCCTATTGGTCTGCTGTTTGGCTGTGGCTTCTAATCTGGCATTTTCAATTTCAAGCCTTAAAAGGAAATACTAGTCTTGTTATGGAAATCCACAAGAGCACACACACTGTCACAACGCACTTTACAATCTAAAGCAAAAACACATTTTAACATGCTCTGGTACAACAAGGCAATCCTGTTGATTCTACGTAATTCTACAGACTGTAGAATTCTGTAGCTCCTCGCTGTAATTTTCTTACCGTTGCACATGTTCTTCCAATTGTTTTATAGTAGTATTAGTTCCCAAAGAAGCTTCCAGAAGGTCTTGAAGTTTCTGCGAAGAAGTTATTACTTCCCTTTCCTTGTTTTCTAAGGTAGTCTTCAAATCATGAACACAACGCTCAGACTGAATATGCTGTTCTTCCAATTCCTGCAACTAAAAAAAAACACACACTAAAAATCCAGAGTAGTCATCTCACCTCTTCTACAAACAGGTGGAATATTATAAATATATATATACATATATATAAATCAAATACTACATATATCTGCACATACTTTCTAACTAGAGAATTGTAATGATTGCAAACACATTCAAAACTATACCTCTACTAGCAGCTGAACAAAATCTTCATTACTGCATCATCTTTTATACTGGTTTCTGCCAACATATTTCGTTTTTCTAAAACAT
>JAVCKT010098987.1:0-10280 GCA_032273925.1 Rhynchotus rufescens | reverse complement strand
TGCTCCCTCTGCCCTACTCTGAACTGGGGGGTGGCAGTAGAGTGGCCCCATGCTCAAAGGCATTGCCTTCTGCAAGACATGTGAAATGCAAGTATAATCTCCTCTTTTAGTGAGCAAGGTTGCTGGTTTTCATAGCCTCTATAAATCTGACCACAAACTGCAAAACATTCTTACATCAACTCTTTAAACCTGCAGCTTTAAACCAGATCCATGAGGTATTTCTGTCTAAGTTGTTTTTAAGCACTCCTACCTCAGATATGGCAGAGTTTTGTCTGTACACTATTCCAGTAACAACCATTCTCCGGTTAAATTAGATAATAAAGTTGGAATGACTCCTACATTTCATACTCTTCCATGTTACTCTTTTTAACTGAGCTTTGAATTAATTTGTCTAGAAAGAAAATTCTGAATGGAAGTCATATGTTATCGTCACTCCATTTTCAAACCATCTGGAAGTAAATCACAGAGAAACTTGGGACAAAAATACGTGGCTATTACTAATTATGGTACACAGCACTATTTTCAACCACCTGCTAGCAGTAGCACAACATTACGCAAGAATTAAGTTTGATAAGCTTGATGAATAATATTTAGAGCATTTTCTTCAGCTTGCAAATGATCTAGGAGCAGATATCCTTCCCCCTACAAGAATCTAGCTTGTTATTTGAAATTAGTCACAATGGTTTTGGTGACTAAGTCCTGATCTGGAACTTGTTTATGAGCACTACATTATAAATGTGTGAGATTTGAAATTCAAATGTCTGCTGTGGAGTTTGGATTTGATGCAGAGCTCAATAGCTGACTATTCTGACTAGATAAGAGCAATACAAAATCACCACTGCAAACTCAAAGCTCAATTTCCACTAGTTTTTGACAGGTACTCACAGTTAGCTGCATCTTGCTCTTCTGCAGACCACTCAAAGACAGCACACAGAAAGGGTGCAACATTAAGGAAGTTTGTGGACAGGAGGATGAAGTCAGGAAGATGAAGGATCGCCCAGGTTCACTGCCATTCCTGAAGATGTTCCTCCAAAGCCAAAAACACAAACACAGCTATTCCTAGCAGTGCTTCCAAACAGGTTTGTGTCTAGGACCAAGGTGATGTGAACCCTCTAGAGTACCTGTGGACAAAGCAGAGACCTTCTGAAAACAGCTCCTCTCATGACTGTTCATCTCACAGCCTTCTTCCTGCAGTTACATTAGCTTTATGCACAGGAATGCCCTCATAAGAGGAAGTACTTGAGTACATGCACTCTTTATTGCATAGTGGTCCAAGCTTCTTTACAGTTCTCCAAACTTTTAAGTTCTATAACTTACAACTTCATTTTAAAAGTGAATGGGCTTGGGAGCAAGGCATACAGAAGCAAGGTGCATTCACATGGCAGAGAGCACACTGAGGTCCTAACACAGCAGGCAGAGCTGGGATCAAGCTGCATCAACAGCCCCAGGCAAGGAAAGCAATGAACCAGATTTGGTGGCTATCCACAGAGCCTAGTCAGGAGCAACAGGCCCAGAGACAGGGCTAGAACATGGTTCCAGCCTCCATCCAAGAGACGAGAACAAAGCCAGGACAAGCAAGCGCAGCTTACCAGAAAAGCTGTCCAGGAAACAGGCACCCCTGGAGCACAGATCCAAGGCCAGCACAGAGGCACCTCCAGCAAAGGCCAGGCAGGCCTGAAGGCCGGGCTTAAATGCAGCTGCTGAGCCCACTGGCAGAGGGTGTGGGGAGGTCTCAGGTGAGGCAGGTGTTAAGGCAATTAAGGCCTCTTGGTGCTCTCAGGCTTCCCCCACCTTGCCTCTGTCAAGAAAGCACTACCACCAACCCTCCCAACACCTTTCTTCTGATCACTGGCTATAACCTCACCTGTCCACCTCAAAATGCCATCTGCTTTGCAATCCCAACCTCCTCCCTCCCCCAAAGCACACACATTAAACTGTGATGTCTGTACAAGTTTAGGAAGTTTCAGAAGGGAAGTTCATATGCCAATTTATGGCATATGGTTCTGCACATGACAGCCAAACCCCAGTTAAATCCTCTCTGCCCAACAGACTAGACTTGTGAGCAGATCCTGCAGCCGAGACAGAGAAACTGAGAGTGGAGCTTGTGCTGTGAGGAAGCCAAAGTCCTGCTTTGTGACTCCGTGGCCATCACAGAAACTCCACTTTATCACCTACTACCGTCTGGTCTGGCAATATGTTGTCAGAGCACTGGAGTAGAGCTGCTGGAAGGCTAAGCTGCTGCTCCTTCTGAGGGTTTTTGCCTTGGCAGGACAGGCCACAGGCTTTTACTCGTATGCTTCACGTTCACTCTCATAGCGTGTGGTAGAAATTGGTCACGATAACGTCAAATGCTACAGAGCTGCTTACAAACTACAGGCACCCATTGGCTTCGGGTGCATCTTCACATGCTCTCTCTGGCCTCTCATGTATGCTCTGAAGGAAGCAGCCTATTCCTGCAGGCAGGGAGGAGGGAGAAGCAGCAAGGGTCTGCCTCCATGCAGGGGCTGTATCTGGCAGGCGCAGATTTCTGGAAGGAGACCGCAGCTATAGATGGATTTACACAAATAATAAAATAAGTTACTGGACAACATTTCCTGGCTTATATTTTGCAGAAGATCTGTAGTGCCCTGAAGAGATGATAAATGAAACCTTTCAGAAAGAGCCCGCACCTTTAATACAACAGCAGGGTGCTGAGCAGTGGATGAAACCGCTTGTGAAGCAACTAGAGCAACCTGCCCCCCAGACTTAACCATACTCTGTGCAACGGGTTGGACCTGGCACTTAAATTTCAGTCCAATTCTCTTATAAAGCTGGTGATTTATAGGGGATGGGACAAGCTGATCATAACAGTCCCTCCTGCTTTGCAAATTCATGGATTTTTCATTGTAGCAACTACTCGAACTGTTATGGTCTGCTGGCTCCCTGTCATGGATACTTCAAAGCATGTCCACATGTGCTCTAACCAATATTAAACTTAATTAAAACTCCAGAAAAGATTCAAAAGATTTTTTTTGACCTACTAATTATGATTAAAGTACTTTTCACAACTTGCTAGCAGCATTTTCTTCATTAGTGCAGCAATTCTACTCATTAGTTTTCATCTGCAAGTCAGGTTCGTTTACACCAGCACTTGAGTTTGCATTGTAAAAACAAACAAGAGGAGAAAGATCAGCCAGGCTGCTCCTTCCAATGAAAAGTAATCTTGCAGATTCTACTCAGGAGGTGGATTCAGTCATACAGTCCCAATTTATAACTTGTGTGGAATTCTATCTGATTTCTAGATGAAATTGAATTACAAATTTAACCGAATAAGACAGGATCAGACAGTATGATGGAAGAGTTTTGTCTTTATGATAAAGAGTGGAGGGGGAAATACCCTGAAAGATAAGATAGCTGAATGCACCAGCGGTTTTCAGATTTACTCACAGTGCCTGCCTGTTTCTTCTCACAGCATACAAAATAGTCAGGTCATCGTGAGCTGGTGTCTGCAGCCGCTAGAGCCCAACTCGGAGCCAGGAGCAGGTCCAGGAGACCACAGTCCATCCCATCTGCCACCTATCCCTAAACCCAGCAGAGACAGCTGAGCACAGCCTGGAAATATAACTGCCCGTGAAACGGTGCAGCTGAAAGTTCTCCAGGCACATCTCATTAAACCCAAAGTGCAGAGGGGGAAGATGCACCCTAGATCAATGGAAACTAGCTCAAGAGAAGACATATTGATTTGATGTCGAGGCCAGAGAATGAGTTACACGGGCTGAGACTCACTGCTGTTCCTGCAATGGCCCAGCGCAAATGCAGAGCACTTGGCCGCTTCCTGGGCAATGCGACCAGGAGAGGTGAAACTTCTGCCTTCCTCTGCATGACCCCCTTATCCCCAATCGTAATTCACCCTATCTCCCTTACTAAGAAAAACTGTCTTTAATGGAGCCTAAAACAAACTAGTTCTTTTAAAATAGTTTGGAATTAAAATGCTGCATCTGCACAGCTAGGGGCTCTGACAGCAGGAGCTTTATTGGCGGCAGCAGCCAGTGCCTGACACTGAAAGGAGAATAAATGGGAAGGGCTAAAACCCCAGAGGTGGAAGGGCTCTGGCACTAGGACTGTAAATCTGGAGCCTCTTGCCTTGCTGGTCCCAGGAAGAAGGAAGGAGGAGCCGGGACTCAGCAAGGCTGCACAGGGAGAGCAGGGCGAAGAGACCTTCACCTTGGGATGAAGGCTGGATCCAGGCGGCCGCAGGGATTTTCTCCTGAGCAGCAGTGGGGACAGGAGCCGGGGGCATTTCTGGTCCCGCTCAGTTTCCTGGTGACATGTGTCTGCTGTTAGCACCACTGCAATGAAGGAGAAATTGGGACCTGCTCTGCCCCATCCCAGGTGGTCCTGTCACCAGCCGCCTGTACCCAGGGGAAGGAGGAGCCAGACAGCAGCACCACTGACTTTAAATAAACACCACTTTTGCTTAAAGCATTAGGAAGGGAGATATATATATAATTCTCTTTTCCTTTTCATCTTTTGGTCCACTTTGTTCTCTTTTTATGCTGGTAAAAAAGCTGCTTTATTGCCTCATTTGCTACTTTCCATTTCTCTGTGAAAACTAAACCTTGCCCTGGAACATCTCCCCCACTCTCAGGGTGTGTTTCACATCGTAAAGGTGGCAACACGGCCAAGCATGCAGGGTACCACAACCCTGGGCAAGGTCCTCTTCGCACAGCCTGCCCTGTAAACTGCAGACTCCAGTGCAAGGGTCTCGGTGGGGGAAGGAGAGGGAGGGGGAAGAGGTTTATCTGATTTTTGGTTGAGCTGCTGCCTCAAGAATATTGACCTGGGGAGTCAGCAGCAGCGCAGCCCGCTCTGGCTGAAGTGAGCAAAAGGCCGAGCAGAGGAGCGGTGACTTCAGGAGCAACGGAAGGCTGAAAAGCAGGCTGCCTTGTCACAGCCCCTGCCATGCAGAGCCAGGAGCTCCACAGGCTCACAGAGATGCTGCATGCGATGCCACCACGGGCTGTGGGCCAGGGGGAAGCACAGGGCCCATCAGGGTCGCAGCGCGGCCTCGTGGCAGGGTAAGGATTCCCGGCAAGGAAGGAGAATCAGACTCCGACTTGGTCTGTAGGAACCCTCCTCAGCTCATTCGATTCCTCCTTTGGAGCTGCCCTGTGGTAAGTGGGCAAGTCCCCTGCAGCACATCCCGCCGCCCTGCGGCCGGTCTTTGCCTGACGAGCCCCTGGAACGCAGGGCAGGACAGTCCCGCCGGAGAGCTCCAGTAGCTCTGCGGCACAAATCACTTCTCTAAAGCGCGTGTGTGCTGGGGACAGGAGGGATGGGGGGAGGCAGGAGCCATCGACCACACAACAGGAAGCCCTGAGGAGGACAGCAGCACTGCTGGTGCCACCAGCTCCAAGGACAACTGTATCCTCCCCACAGGAGAGCAACCGCTGGGGACAGATCCACGCAGATCAGCTCAGCAAGCCCCTAGGACTGTCCCCCTGCTCCTGCTTTCCCAGCTGCTGCCCCTCTCCCAGATGTCCAGGGCCTACAGCCACCCCACAGGTCCACCCTGTCCCACCAGACTGGAAGTTTGGATGGAGTTTTCCGTGGAATCCGCTGTTTTGCACAATGCACATGAGCCTGGATTGTGCATGGAACAGCACAAATAAAGTTACAGATCTGTATTTTATCTGTACATCATGTACCTTATGCAAACGTTTTATAACCAGAGGAGACTCCTCAGCTATGATCATTTGCACATAAAGACCAAGTGAACGGGATCCGTCCCTCAAAAACACATGGTCAGAGACAAGCATCCAGTTAAAACTGGCTTTTTTAAAGTCATTAGGTCCTCATAAATACTTCTTAATACAAATCTGGATTTTTCCAGGGCTCAACACATAAAGGGCTTTCAAAAAGTTAAAAAGACTAGGGAAAAAAAAAAAAGTTCATCAGAACAATTTGTTCTCGGGCAGAATTGCCCTCGTGCCATTGGAACATCCAGATTTCATTAGCACAAGTCCCCGCTCAGTTAAGAGCAGCGCTGACCACCAATCCATAAACCACATCTCCGTGCTCTAAAGACAGTAACAAAACCTGTGGAGTCTATGAGCCGCAAACATTAAATTGCATATATTGTTTATTTAAAAGCATCATAAGGTGCTCATTTGTGTGACTAACAACCTGCTCGGTGCCATAATCAGATGAAAAGCCCGGATCTCTGCTGACCCCAGAACACTTAAAACAATCAGTAACAGCTAAAAAAGAACGATCCTCCACTTTACCTTCCATTTTACCTTTCCATAGAGCTTTCTCTCCACTGCAGTGCCCAAGCAAGATGACATAACTCTTTTCAAGACCTTAAAAGCATTTTCACAGACCTATTTTTGAAATGGATTAAAGTCACCTTGTTGATTGTGTCTTCTCGGCTTCCTCAGATGGCCACTACCAAGAATATGACTTCACTTCTGGGAGGGATTTGATGGTTTATGCGAAGATCCACAGTGCACAGAAAAGATGTGCGGAGCAAACAGGAGCCCATCTCATGTCCTGAGTTTTACTGCAAGGACTGACCTGGGGATTTAACCACCATGAATCAGTAAAGACGCATGTTGATCAGAAGGGCCAAATAAGCCACACGTGTCCAAGGTGATATTACAAACACAGCCTTTTAGATCCACACTGCTTCCCCATCGGCTAGGGGAGCTCTGTGTCGCTGGGGCTCAAGTCATGCTCTGAAGCTGAGCTAGCTCCAAACCTCCCTGAGCTGAAGTTACTGCAGCTGGAGCTGCTCGGAGCCGGCTGGAAAAGCCCTGGGAAGCGGGGAAGCTGCGGGGCAGTTTCCTTACACTGATCCGTGCCGCTGCGGTTGTGCTGATCCATGCTGCTGCTGCCACTGAGTTTGGGACCAAAGCCTCAGAATCTCTCACAGCTTAAAGAAATGTGAGATACCAACAGGTGGCCATGCTCACGCAGGGCAGGCATGGTCCATTCTTTATCTTCCATGCAGAGGACTATTACCATTCCCAAAATGAGCATGGCAATTTTCACCTGAAATGGCTCTGCTCTCATACAATTATGATGAATCAAAATCCTACTCAATAAAGACGCAAGTCACAAAGCTGATCCAGTCAGAACCTGCTCTGCTCTGCCTTTCCAGCACGTGTGACAGGGAAAGCAGCGCTCAGCATCTGCCCTCAGCCCAGTATTCTGACATGGGCTCACTACAGACTACAGGCTAGATGCAAACAGCCAAAAAACTCATCTCTAACAGCTGCTTTTCTGCCATCCCCTTGGCTAAGGCTGATGGAGCTGCATCTCCTAGGGGTTTCTTCACCCTGGCAAAGTATGCAGAAAAAAAATGGGGTCTCATTTTAGGAAGCATCCTCATCAGCAACAAAAAGAGAGATCTATGTGCCATGCATATTTACTGTTTAGAAAGGAAAATAATTGGCCAGTCTGTGTTGTGCAGATTAAAGATTCTTCAAAGGTTTAAAACTGAGGCTGGCACAAGCCCAGAGACACTGCAGCTAGTTAAAAGGCAGGAAGTTGCATGAAGTCGAATAGCAGGGAGGCACCAGCCCATCCCTAATTAACCATCCAGTGGGGCTCGCACTGCGGCACGGTGGCTGTGGGAATGCGTGGGGCAAACATGGTATCACTGGTAAATGAGTTGTTTTACATGTGGACAATAGAGAAGCAAGCCCAGGAAACATAAAGGAGGCAGCAGGGTTCTCCTCGATGCTCCAGCACGCTGTGGGCTCCCCATTCTCCCCTTGTGCCCTGCAGGGTGGCCCCGAGGTCGTGGTGATGCCTTGGCAGTGCTGCTACGACAAGAGCCCAGCTGGCCAGCAGATCCACGTGCCGCCTTCTTCCCAATCCCGACCCCGAGGCACTCAAGGCTACAGTTAGGCTGAACTCTTCCATATTCGAGAAATAAAGCAGTGCACTACGCTGTAACAAGCAATAGCCAAGGCTCATTCAGCACCGTTTGCTATGCAGGAACATCCTGATTAACTGCCTCTTCCTTCTGCCCATGACCGGCAATGCCTGGCCCGTGCTGAGGACAGCAGGATGCCTCGATCCCTTGGAAGACATTGGCTCGCAGAGCAGGACGGGCACTGCAATTAGCAGCACGATTCGGCTTCATCTGCCTCCAGTGCCCGGGGAGCCAACAGTCAGAAGAGCTCCAGCTGTTTAATAAAGCTCTAACCTGCTGTCTAAGGGTTAGGCCCCTTCTCTGCTGCACTTAGTCACCTCAGGTGGTCCAGCTTGTTGGCCACTGCCACAAAGGACGTGGCTGCCCTGGCCCCTTTGTGACTTAATGCCACCAAGCGAATGAAGAGGCAGAGCTGGCGGCGGGGGAAGCTGCCACGCGCGCTGTCCGTGCTGCTCCCAACACGCAGGCAGTGACTGGTGTCAGCGGCTCCCTGTGAAGCAGAGCAGCCCATGCAGCGCCGCACGCGAGGGGACAGGCGGCTGCTCCAGCCCCTGTCATCCCAGCGCCGACTTCCCACAAACACAGCGACAAGAGAGCAATGCTGAGGGACAGCTTCATTCCTCCGCGTCTCATCTGAGCACTCACTTAGTCTGAAGCTAAGGTTCAAACCTAGAAACGCATTTGCAGAGAGCAGGGGAAGGGCACAGCAGACAGGAGAGCTCAGGCAGTCAGACATGCAGGAATTCACTTAGAAAGAGAGGGCTACAGGGAGAGCATTGGTGAGAGATGATGAGGCTCCCTAGCCAACACCACTGACACCGGGCAGTGTTAAATACTGCTGCCAACAGGCACAAACGAGTGACAAGGTCAAATTTCAGCATGTTTTGCACTTCTGTGGTGATTAAACACTTTTTGGTACCAGGTATCAGGATAAGTCAACCCATCTGATCAGTTCTGTGTTAGGCAAAAAAGCAAAATAGGAATAGGATAAATGTACTGGGCCATTTTTTTATCTTGTTTCACATTCTCTCCATGTCCTCTTGGTCTGTAGCTCTGTTTCTAGCAGCTTTTAGCATTTTCCCCACCACCATGCATCACTTTTTATCACTGCTACCATTTGGTTTCTCAAGTCCCCCTCCTCTAATCAGTGAAAACTTTATCTGTCTCTCCCTGAAATGAAATCTCTCAATGAACTATTTGAGAAGAGATGCCAAGAGCATATCTTTCTGCTGACGGGTGAAGTCTGCGAAATTGCCTAATCACGGTCCTGATACCCTATATGGCAGACGAGTCAATGCATTAACTGATGCTTTATGGCATTAAAAAGATAGTGTAAATTGAAAAAAAAAAATCCTGATGACAAATCTCATCACTCAACATCTCTAACTACAAAACCACCAAAAACTTGCACTTACTCATCTATTACCATTCTTAGTCAGACATTTTCTGAATTAAAAGGTAAAACTCCTGGCGCTCTTTAACAAACATAATCAAGCAGAGTCATGGCCCACAGGGCCTGCTCCCGGCCCCGGCCCGTTTCACACTTTGGGGGAAAACGGCCTCTTTTGCTCTGCGCTGCGGCTGGGGCCGATCCCAGGGAGGGAGTCAGGCAAGGCGGGGAGGGAAGGGCTTGCTGGGATTCACCTCTGCTTCAGGCTTGTCTCTCTACTGAAAAAGCCTCCGTGAAGCATAAGATACTAGTGCGTTATTCATACATACTGAAAATATTGTAATGTGTAACTGGATAATGTATCTATATAATAAATATAATAATAACTTAAGCTTAGAGTAATGTGTTAGCAATAACTACAAGGTAGTTTATATTGTATCTGCCTTGGGCAGCCCTGGCACCCTGCGCAGCGCGGGCGGCAGCCGCTGCAGGAGTCAGACAGGGCTTCACTGCGGGTGCCCTTGGGCTTCCTGGCTGTACGACCAGCCGGCCCTGCTGCAGGGGGCATCTATGGGCAGCCAGACACGAACTTCACTCTCTGGATCCAGCGAGGAAGCTCTGGATTATCAGTGTGGAAGCTCCTCTGCACCCCTGAGGCACCCGCGCACTTCTCCTTAGCTTAGAGGCCACCAGGTGTCCATGTTCAATCTCTCTCTCCCTTCCCCAACACTACATTTCCATTACTTTACACTTGGTTTCTACAGGGGAAGAGCCTGTTGTTGAGTAGTTACAGTCAAAATAGATGCCTTGGGAAGGGCTCGGCAGCAAGAGCTGAGCGGGGCCTGCGCCGGGGCAGCGCGGCACAGGGTGAGCTCTGGGCATCACAAACAGGGAGGAAGTGGTGCCACAGGCCACAGTGGCAGCCCCAGGTGCTCCCTGGGCCTGTTCCTCGCCTTGCTCCCAGTTCAG
>JAVCKT010098986.1:0-10281 GCA_032273925.1 Rhynchotus rufescens | reverse complement strand
GCCGCGCACCCACCGATGCCCTGCACGAAGATGAAGCCGGTGACGACGAGCACCGGGTGCCAGTTGAACTCGCCCGCGCCGCCGTCCCAGCTGAGCCCCTCGCGGTAGTGGAAGACCCAGACGAGGGCGAAGATGACGGACACGAAGCCGACGAGCAGCGCCGAGACGAGCAGCGCCAGGAAGCGCCAGTAGTCCTCCATGTTCGGGGGCCGCGCGGCCGGGAACGGCACGCGCGGGGCGGGGCGGGGCGGGGCGGGGGCCGCCGGCCGCTGCCGCGACCGTTACGCGGTACCAACGGCTGCCCTCGCCTGCAGACCCCGGGCTCCTCGGCGCCGCCCCCTGCCGCGGCGCTGCTCTCGGTTATTTTTTCCCGCTACGCGCTTTTCACAAACTTGACAAGTTTTTCTTTGCATTCGGAGCTCAGATTCCAACTGGCCCGTGTGTGTCGGCCCCAGCCCAGGCCCCTGCTCGGCCTGGCGCCGTGGCTCTGGGCGTAGGGAGCTGGCGGGCCAGCGGGTGCGGGGGGTGCTGCTGGAGAAGGCGCTTGCAGAGCTGTTACAAAGATAACCCCAGCAGCCACAAGCTGCGAGAGATAAACCAGGAGAGCGAGAGCTGGTGTGACAGGGGCAGCACAGGGGGAGCACACACTGGGGACACGCTCACGGGAGGAGCGCCCGGCACGCCACGAGTGCGCTCGGACTTGCTCCCCATGGCTGCCCGTGATCCCCTTCACTCGCGCTGCGCCCGGCAGCTACCCGCCTTTCTGCACGGATGCCGGCCCAGATGTGCGAAAGTGTTTGGGGCTGCTCCAGTCAGTGTCGCAAGACCTGCCAAAATGAGGCGGTTTCATTACACGAGAGGCAGAGACAGGAAGCTGCTGCCGAGTGGGCAGTGCTGCTGCAGGCGCCCCAAACCACACATCCCTGCAGAGCAGAGCCACGAGGAGAGCAAGGGAAGGTTCTGGGGCTCGTGGTTACTCGTGCCAGCGACACTGATGCACCAATGTTGTTAGCTTTCCTAGGGCAGAGTGTGTAAGAGTCATCTCAAATGTATGCTCACAAACAAAGCTGCTTACAAAGTTTTCCGTAGTTTAAGTGAAATTAATCTATATACCCTTTATTTCTAAACCATCAGATAATGAAATCATAAATGTCTCCTTATCTACAGAAAATGCCTTGTGGTACAGTATAGCATTTATATATGATACATACCAGGGCATTTTTACATGCCCATAGAATAACAACTTCTGTATCTTTCTTCAGTCCTTCATCCATTGGCTTTTAAACAATCGAATATAGAGATATCACTATACTCTAGTAGTATTTTTGAAAACCGGTGTTTAAAAAGTATCTGTGAAGCTTCCAGATTTCTGTTGAAATGCAACAGATCACAAAGTATCAGTTTCACATAATTGTTAGTTCCATGCGTGAAATCATAAACTATTGCATATAATTGCACAAAAGGATTTTTAGTCCCCCAAACTTATCCATTCTTTCCAGTTAGATGATATGGTATAATAAAATGTATCTTGTCTTCCTACAGCGTACACACACATAAATATTTTTCTTAAGTCATCTTTATGTCTGTAAACCTAATCTTCCAAATTGCAAAATACTGTGAACTGTGAACAGCGAGAGAGGAGTTTTGAGCTAACCATGAGCAACATGCTCTCTTTTTTTATTGTTTTTGAAATAGAGCTTAAGACACTTTAAAGCTTACTAAGTGTTAAATAAACCAAACCACAACAAAGTGCAAAAAAAAAAAACAAACCAGATCAAGCGAAATGAAGGGCACTTTGAGAAAAAACTACAGTTTTTTTTCTGTAGGAAAAGACTTTAGGCAGCATGATTAGCAACCCCTGCCTGTATTTCTCGCTTCCTTTTCTTCCACCTCTTTTTGCCTATCTGATACAGACACAGGAGAGGGAGTCAGAAGGGATTGCATGTTTACTTGGGAGTGGGGACTCGGCCTTGTGCCCATGACTGCTAAGGACTGAACTATGAATTTAGTGATCTGCCTGGGACCTGCACCCCCCCAGGTGTGAGAATGAGACTGGCTCGTACGGGAGGGTAGCCCGACTCTTGGATTACTGAAGCCTGCCTTTGCATCACTGTGAGTAGGTGCCACAGCAGTTCATGATCTCTCCTCTGGACTAGTCATTGTTTGAACCTTAGAACAAGACATTCCAAACAAGTTACAGTCTCCCTCCAAACTTTTGGAGAAGCTCTCGGAGGCCACATGGCTGTTCATTGCATGAACACACAGAACTGCTGAGATACTCCAGCTATGTTTGCCCTAGCAGACAACTTAACTGATAGTGGCAAAAAAGCCTTACCAGGAGTAATACTGACAAGTGGGCTGAATTAATTTGTTTTGGACCTGCACCAACAAGCCAGGACATTGCTTTTACTCCCTTGGTACTGAATTCCATGTCAAAGAGGCAGCCCCATTTCACTTTGTCTGTTGAGGGCCTTGCTAACTGAGCTTTACAGGAATCGTGGCTAGTGAACAGGACCCTTGCTAAAATAATCTACTTACATCCTTGGGAAAGCTCTTGCTGAGATAAGTAAGGCAGGTGGTGCGGGTCCAAAATCCTCTGTTGGTTTATAGGCCAGTCATTATTACCTATGCAGTGAAAAATCTTTATAGTGCCTTAATCCATAGGCATTTTCCTTCCAGAAATTTCAAAGTAATTTTCTAGTACATTTGAAGTCTTTTGTAACAATTTTTGAGAACTGTATGACAGTGGGAAGTTGTTGGAAAGTTCCTTCTGTATGAGTAAAGATAGAAAGTTCCTTCTACATGGGTAAAGATAGAACAGCCCTTCTGGGATGCGGGCTTTGTTTCGCTGAAGAGGTCACGGGGAGGTGGAAAAAAAGTGATTTGCGGAAGTACAAATGCTGGAAGCCTGTTGCTGGGTTGCTGCAGTCCATGAAACAGCTCTTTATAAGACAGAAACATCAAGCCAGCTTTTAACCAGGAAAGAGAAGGGGCAGCAGTGTTACGAAGCACTACAGTAAAGGAAATACTGTGTCAACAGCAGGGACTTTCCTAGATCTCTGCTCTGACCATGCAACTGTGCAGCAATTGTGCTGCACATCCACATATCCCAAAGTTAAGAATAACTGTGGCTCCAAAACATAACTTCTGTGGTGTTAGTCTGAACGTGGGCCAAGTGAGCAGCCAAATAAACATGTTCAAATACCCGTAATTGTTTTCCCTCATGCTCCCATCTGGCAAGCAACTGTTGCTGGAGACTGGCTGATGGGCCTGCGATCCCACAGACATTGCTGCTCCCTCCTCCACACAGTGTCTCAGGTAACCCAGGGCTCTTGAGCCATTTTCTGGAATTTTAGCTTCCCCTTTCATGTTTCCTTTTTCCTATTCTTGAGAAGATTGTGCACTTATTCTTCTTCCCCAAGAATATAATGTTCCTAAGAATGTGATATTCCTTCCCCAAGTCACCCAAGAATAAGGAATTCATACGCCTCATTTGCCAAATAAGTTGTTAAGGGCAACAAGGGCAATTGTAGCATTTTATCTACTCATTCTGCCAGGGGAATATCTAGTTTCTTTTAGTATTTTAAACACTCCATTTTTGTACTTTATTTGTAATCTTTCATATTCAAAGCAAGCATTCATGCTCACCTGTCAACAGCAGGATGAGTTGACAGAAAAGTCTTTTGCTGCTCCTGAAAGCTGTCACCATTTTGTAACTTCAGTAAAACAGAAATAAGAGCTCGAGTTACTAATGTTTAGATGCCAAATCTAGCAAAAAGAGAGCTTCAAGTAGTCCTCTTTGAATATCTAAGATTATGACAAAGATATAAACAACATGTTCCCTTCCAATATCTCTATTGATAAAGTAACGGGACTTATCCAGAGAAAAGAGTCAAGAAACCATGTAGAAAGTTTGGGTGATGTCACCTAACTGGGAATTTTGCCAAGAATAGCCAAGACCCCTTCAATTTTGTTTGCAATGTGCATTTGAAAGTGTACTTGTGTTAACAAGTCATATACATATATTTATATTCTAGATGTGTTTATGCATTTTTTTTCTTGGGCAACTAATGCCAGCAAAAACACTGCAACAATGGGCTTTTGATTTTTTATCTTCTAAGGCATGCATTTAAAGCCTAATTACTTGAGGCTCTGGAAACTCTGGAAACTCTGCAAACTCTGGAAAACAGGACCTTAGCAGTAAACACCAACTGAAATTTTAAGTAATATAACTCAGAATTGCACATCAATCATTCTTTAGGCCAATTTTTCTGTAAAGCTGCAAACTATCAGTGAAGGGATTTGCTGATCACAAAGAACTTAGAAACTGTTTATGTAGAGTGAAAAAAATACATATTTTTCATTTTATTTACTCATAAAATGGAAGTAAAAAGCATTTGAGTAAGTTAGACCTACTTTTTTTCTTTGGCTAGTATTTTTGTTTTTCCTTCCTTGTAAAAATGTCACACTCTGATGCCCATAGAAATGATTATGGGGATCATGTGCGCTAGATTTTTTTTCTCCCTCTTGACGGGAACCATATGAGCATTCTCAGAATTTATCTACTTTACAAATACTCTTTAGTATAGTGAATTATTCCAATTTTGTAAGAGCTTTTCAAATATCTAATTTACATTATGTAAAAGAGAAAGGTAAGTGTTGCAGAATCATCAGATATGGACATCAAGCCGTAGACTTACAGGTTAAATTTAATGCATTTATTGAAAGCTCATATCTGTTGGATACTGCACATTAGTACTGCTCTGCCAGCATCAGCAATGAGAACTTGTTTTGTGCCTTACGTATGAGATCTCCTGGCAAAACAAACTACTGGCTTTTTCTGGCAATTGAGTTTTGAATTTCAAAATTTAGTTTGAAATAAAAGTTGTTGATGCAGGTGGCCTGCAACCAAGCATGCAGAAATTTGCCTTTAGTTCAGGTATATGGTATTTTATGAAATATAACTGTAACAAGCTGTGGTCAGGATTTTCCTCTCTTGAAATATACATATATATAAATTCTTCAGGGCTATAATAGGTACAGAAATCAATGCAGTTGTTTACACCTTGAGAAAGCACAACTCATAACCATTTACTGACTCTGCCTCTCTAGTGTGTCCCAGCCCTTTTATAAATAGGATGACAAATACACCCAGAGAGGCACTCGGGGCTGGCCATTCTGGATTCACTGTTCTTCAGTACCTTTTGAAGAGTTTCAAGTTAAACAGAATCACATCCCTCCTATGCAAGAATAAAAATGTCTGTGCATGACCTTCCATGATGGAACATCTGCCATTATCTGTAGTTTACCAACACACTGTGTATTTAGAATAATATAATTCCTTCAGAAAAAATCCATCTTCTTCATCAAAGGCTGGGTTGCTGCTGGTCACTCTAAATAGCCACATTTTTCAGTGAGTGGATGTTGATGTGCAGTTGTTGATTTAGTACACACTGTCACAAGCAATGGCTCAAAAATAACAGTTGCTAGAAAAGTAGAAGCATCAGCTGATCTTTATGAACTGTACATCTACTATATAACAAAGATTTTTTACAATTAGAGATTTAAATGTCTTGCTTCAGGAAACAGAAATATAAACTAAAATGTAAAAAAAAAAATCACAAATGTCAGTATAATAAGTAAAATAAGTATGTCAATAAAATATGTCAAAAACATTAAGTGTGGGGTTACAGACACAGTTAGGTGCAAAGATCCAGCTCTGTCCAAACTGGGAAGTCTGGGATGTATCTGCTTTGGGTGTTATCACTTCTATCAGAGATCTGCTTTTTAGGACTGCATGGCGCTTCTGAAGAAAGCAAAATGTTCACTGTACCTTTTTTTTTGGAAAAAAAAAAAGGCAAATTTGCAGTAGCCTCATTATGTCTGTTTCTCACTGTCTACTTTGGCCACTAAGGGGAGATTAATGATCATCTGGAAATTGGACTTTTCCTTTAAAAGAATAATTTTAGTGTTACTGGCCTATTTTCATTTAATGGCTCTTTATTAATAAAGGTTCTTATATCTGTCTTGAAACAATAAATTGCAGTGTTAACAGCTATAGAAAATACTTTGTGTATATCAAAATAATAGATATAAGATATAAGAAGTATTATGAAAACCAACTGCAGCAGTTTTCCCTAAGCTCTCACTTCTGCTCATAAGTTATTGGAAAGAGAATGGGGAGAGAGGAGAATACAGAAACAGTGATCTGTGCTATCCCAAGAACGGGGAGAAAAACAAATGAGAGGGATTTTTTTTTGTTTGTTTTAAGCACTGATGCACTTCTGCTTTCCTTTGTTGTTGGTCTTTTGACTGAGAAAAATGGTCTTCCCCTTTCAATACAATTTTCTTTTTTTCTCCCAGTAAACAGCTTTGGATTTGTCTTCATTGACAGAGGTGAGAAATTCTTAGGGAAAGGAAGTTAGTTACAACTAACTAACTAATGCTCACTCAGAAGAGAAATTTCTGCATTAGTATAGTCAATTTACTAGAAAGGCTTTCACTGAAAAAAAAAGGTAAGTAAATATATGGGTTTGTTACTAGGTGTGTGAAATGGAAGGAGAGAGGGTGCGAACAATCATCGTTCCTCCCACCAAGACCTACTCAACTGAGGCCACTTGTGGCCTGCATTTGAAATTATTCTTTGGGACCATGAGGTCCAGACCCTGTTTTGTTTGTTTGTTTTTTAAATGAAGGCTTGCATTCTGCAGGGTCTGAGTACAGCACATGGGACGCCCATGCCTTGTATAGGCTGCACACACTGATCGGGTTGGGTGTCTGGTATATTTGGCTCAAACTGAACAATTCCTGAACATGACATGGGAAGAATCAGAGAACTGCTTGTTTTGTGTGTGTATATTTTAAAGCAGTAAAGATATTTAGGTGATTAATACTAAATACTAAAGCTAAAACAAGATAGCCAGAAAGCCTGAGCTATTTTCTATGTCACACAACAGAAAGAAAGGTAGGATTTTGTGTAGGTGGTTTAACGGTCTGCCATTTTCATAATGTATATAAAATTTATCTATGCAATTTTACTTACTTTAACATTAAAGTCTGCATTAAAACAGCATGGATAAAACTACAACAGAACATAGCAGACAGGAATCTATTGATAATCTGTCTTTCTTCTTGCTATCCTGTATTTCACTCCAGTTGAACACTCCAGTTGAGTATAAATGCTATACTCAGCAGGATGAGCAACTGGTGAATACATGAAAAGGCAATTATGGACTAGAGATAAGTATAACATGTTATACCACAGTGTAAAAAAAAACATAAAAAGAAATAAAACCGCTTATGCTCAGAGAGTGGCATAAAATAAAACACTGGTTGAAAGACAGGAGTCTACTAATTCCAATATATGAAATTCTTAAATAATATCCACATGGAAAATCTCTGTAAGTTAAGAATATTCAAAAAGTCTCCCTCCTTTTTTACAAGAAACTCTTCTCATTTTTTCATGGCTTGAGCATTCCTCTTCTTCTGCAGTACTGCAGACCATTTGGTAAACATAACAACTGAATCTCCTGTTCGGCTTCTGTTCTATATGTAACACAATGTCTCTGTCAAAGTAAACTTCATGACTGTATGTCTGAAATGAGAAAAATAATTTTGATTTCAGTTTCAATTTTCACAACTTGTGAAGAAAACTGTAATAATTAGTTATGCAATTAGTGATAAAGGAGGTGCTTCAGGGAACAAGTTAGACCACTGAAGTTTGATACCTAAAGTTGAACTGCAAGAACTGCCCATCACATCTCTCCAGACAGACAAAGGGAAGGCCTTTGCAGTTACTGTGGCAAGTTGCAAAGTTGAGCTGCAATAACTGTCCAGGGAGGGGCTATTCAAATTGATAAATATATCAGAAATTCTAAAGATCAAAGAACATTTTGAATTCACACCAATGGAGATGGTGATCAGATACCGTGTGATGGAATACTTAGAAATTTACGTCATAATTACTGTGTTGTACAAATCTTATCCATAATACAATTTATACACAACTTATACATCTGCTTCAAATCTGGACAAGAAGTGAATGTGAAGTGAAAAGAGAATGAGTGTGGCGATACATTAGCATGAACAAAGCATAAGATTTCTACTCACCACATCCCAGGACTCAAGTAATGGAATACTCTTTAGCAGAATCCCACGATCATTACAGTGAAAATCAAGATGAGCTCTTCCCTCAGCTCCTATTTGAGTAACTGCTACAACGGATAACAAATCCAGTTCATCTTCATAGTCCACAATTTTAAATGTCTTGGGAAAAACAAAAGCTCAAATATACACATCAGACATAACTTTACTTTTCCTTTTCCTGGAATTCTATAGCTCTTTCCAGTGAAAGAACAATTAGAAAACATAAAGTAAATATAGTTCAAGTCTTGTGGCATCATAAACTTTGCCAATTTGAAAGATACTGAGCAGGTATCTTTCCAAACACAAACTGTTCATCGTATCACAACAGAATTCCTTATGATAGAAAGAGAAAAAAAATGATGTTCTGAATAGTCCTAATGTGCAAATGCCTATATAATATGCAGTAAATAGAAGAAAAATACATTGAAAATACTTCGAAAGCAACAGAAGAACTGTGTCATTTAAACTCCATATTCTCTTCTGCAAACCTGTTAAGAGTATGGTTAACATATGTAATGTTTCCAGGCACAGCACCTGAAGACAGAATGACTTCTGGACAGCTAAACTTTAAATAACCCCTAATTCACTTTTCTTCACTACCTAACAGTTACCTCTTGCTCTGGGTCATCATCCAGCAAGTTATAACGTTTTTTCACCACTCGACCAGAAGCTGTTACAGTAACAGCACTGTCCACCTTGGGAGGAAAAAAAGTGGCTTCAGATGATTCAATGTTTTACATTGTTAATAATTATTTTACAAAGCATCTGTTTCATGAACATCTTCTTGACACCATGTTATTCATATATGGCTATAACTGGCTCTGTTGCTGCCATCATTTTCTTATGAGGGCTTGTGAACTTGGTGGCTTTAAGTAAGATACTGCTGCTCTCTACTCAGAGATCTTGGTCCTTTAGAGGTGTCAACCAAAGAGGCCAACTTCTCAGCTACTGCAAATTTCAGAAAAATAGAAGCTGAAGCTTTGTTGAAGCCAAGATGCTGAATGGTACCTAAGACAGCTGTGTGATCACCAATTTGCTTCTTAAACTGCTCCAGATGAGTAAGGTATCTTAACCACAGTTGTTTCTACTGGATATCACTAATACTGAAAAAAATCAAAATTAGGATAGCACTGTCTTAACAGAATCCACAAGGAAAAGCTACAGCACAGACACCATTAGAACTTGTATTTCTTAGCCATTATTCCAAGGAAAAATATCTTTCCTAAACAAATCATAACAAACACACTAAGTCACTACCTGTTAAACACTGTTTGTTCTAAGTTCAGTACAAGTTCTATTCCTCAGTTAGTACAGATTTTTCATATACATACTTTTCTTCTAAGGTAGTGTCAAAATTAGAAATCAAAATTCACTAGTATTCAAACTATAAAGCAGTTGCTTCTGAACATATGACTTTGCATGCTGAAACAAAGTAATAGTTCTAGGGGCAATCATCAATTTTTCTTTTAAGATTTACTGTTTGAACTTTTCTGTTATTTAATCCCTTGTGTGATTTTCTATCCAAAAAGATTTCATGACACAACTGAGGTAATTTAACAGCTCGTCTACCAAAATGCTCAGATCACCCCCTTGTCGCTGTGTTCTACCTTTCTGCAGTCTTCTGACCCATTGATGATTCAGTTCTGGTCCATTTCAGCTTCAATTCATCTCACCAAGACAGCAGCTGAGTACTCACCTTTTTTTTTACTGGACTATTCTGCTATTTTAGTGCACTAAATTGGCACACCCATGATCAGATGAGTGCCAAATGCGTCACAGGAGAGCGAATTGTGCATGGTCAGGAGAATCATCTTTTCAGCAGCAACAATGTGCTGCCTTTGTTGTCTTATAAGCTTACCCGTAAGTAATAAGAGTCTTGAAACATTTTGGCCATTTGTATGATTAATTTAAAGACTTCACCAAAGTACCAGACATGTACACAATTATCTCTTGCTGGCACCATCTGTTGAAGAAAATCTGTCACCATCTTCTAAGCATGTTTTGAAAACATCAGTGAACACACTGTTATACTGTTCACCATAATGTTTTCTGAGAACTTGAAAGACTGAAGGCTTCAGAAAGCTATCCCGAAAACACAGTTCATTTTCAAAATTTCTTTCATATGCATATTTGATG
>JAVCKT010098984.1:0-10281 GCA_032273925.1 Rhynchotus rufescens | reverse complement strand
TGCCGGGCGGGCGCCGGCTCCGCGGCGCGCGCCGCCACCGCGCTGGCCGCCGTGCTCATCGTCACCATCGTGGGCGACATCCTGGGCAACGTGCTCGTCATCCTGTCCGTGCTGAGGAACAAGAAGCTCCGCAACGCCGGTGAGTGCGGGGTTGGGGGGGGAGCCGGGCGGCAACTTCCCAAACTTCGCCCCGGCTCCGGTCCCGGCCCGCGCTGCGGCCCCCGGGGCGAGGGCAGCGCTCGCTGGGCTCCTTCCCCGCCTCGCTGCTCTGTGCTCCAACTTCTCCCAACTTTTGTTTTTTTTTGTCTCCCAGAGACAGCTGCACATGCAGGAGCCAGTCCGCAAGGCGTAACTCAGGTAAAACCGCCGTTAATCGCAGGGAGAAGCTTGCCGGGGCAGAGCGCGCAGAGCAGGCGCGGGGAGGACGGGAGAGGCAAGTGCGGGGCACGAGCGGGAGCCCCCAGCCGGCCTCCGCACTCTGCTTGTGTTCCCGCCTCACTGCTGTGGCGTATTTGCACCTGAAAGCGCCTCTGCTTTACTTAGGTGACAAAGTGAAATCAGAGTGTAAAGATTTTCCAGCTCTTTTCCATGGGTAGTTTGTAAATCTGGCTACGGCTTTACATAATGATTTCCCTATGAATTTACCAATGAAAACAGTAGTATACTAATAGTATCTATTTTAAAGAAAGCTATATACTTGGAGAGCATCCTTTTTCTGCCTCCTGTGTTGTGTTCTTTTAGCAAGAACCTCTGTTCTGTAAGAACATATATGCTATAAGAACTATAAGAAGTTGCAGGTGGTGCTGCTGAAAAGCTACCCTAGGGTATGTTCTGTTAGAGAGTATGCCCTTATCTGCTTTACAGCAAAGGAGATAAAATGAACTTCAGTTTTGCAGTTTGTAAAATGGTTGTGAGATGTCTGCAGGATTTGCAGTCTGTGATACAAAGTGGGGACCTTGGTCTCTCTCTTCTACTGTAAACGTGGAGTAACTTGATAGACCTCACTAAAAGTAGTCTCTGGATAAAGATAAGGAGACAGTGCCCTACTGCCTTTTCATTGACACTTTATTAGTTTTTTAACAGAAATATATAACACCGTTGCTGACCAGGGCAGGTGATGGACACAGTGGATTCAGTGGGTTACTCTGTTTTAACAGATAAATTAAATGTGGCCCATAGTCCACAACATGTGAAAATATTATGCTGGGCTTATGAGAACTTAAATTTAGTTGGGAAAAGTATTTGCAATTGTTTTAAATGGCTTTGTTTTAAAATGTGAGCATTATGAACTTCTAATAAGTGGTCCTGGGAAGGAAAAAAAATTAAACTTCCTAAGATAAAATGAGAAGTTTATAACTAATGGTTTGTGTCATTTGGCTAGGTAATACAGCAAGGAGATCTGAAACTGTTTAGCTGTTCTATCTCCTTTCAAATTGTTAATTGCATGAATGCATTACATGACTTAAGAATGTCTCCTAGGCAGGTGAGTTAGAATTAAAGCAAAAGTGTGAAAGAACAGCCTTTGTAAATGAAACTAGACTTCTCCGTATCTTACTGTCTGCTCCAAATATCAGCCATTGAGATGCACCGGTAAAACAGATACAAGTGAAATCGTTATTAAGTGAGGAAGTAACTCTTGTTATAGGCAGAAATCAGAGCGTGACCAGTGGAGAGTTTGTAGGTTCGCGCTTTGAAGCCATGGTAGATATCAGGAGTCCTGTCCTGGTTCAGTGCCCTGAGCGCTGTTCTTCTGTCAGTCAGCAGCCTAAGTTGGGAACATGGTTGCAAAGGCAGTGGAGAGGTCAAGATCCGGAAAGTGAGGCTGTCACTAACGATGGTGGTCCCGTATTCATTAAATTAAAATGTCTAACCAGAATCTAATCTTATATTGCTGAAAGGATCACGTGTGTTTGGGATGTTCAAACAACATCCTGCATCTGTCTGTGTTGGCAAGCAAACAGCCTGTCTGCCTTTCTGAAGGCAGAACAAGAAGTCAAGGGGTCTCGGCTTGGTTTGTGCTCCTCTTGGCTCGTGAGCAAGCCCATGGATGAGGATGCTTATCCAGAGAGCAGCAGCCAGCTAGACGTGCTTTAGACAAAGAATTTCCTGCGCTTGTTCAAACATATGCTAGGCCGGTCCAATGAGTAGAAAAGACACCCGTTACGGCTGTGTTGGTTCTTGCCAAATCCCGCAAGTGCCAAGCCATCCGTTTTTGGAGCGAGCTCGTGGGGAAGCAACGAGAGCCCGGCTACAAGGACGTCACTTGGAGCTAAAACCGCATTGGAAGAGAAGCTGGATTCCGGCTGGGACATGAAAGTGTCACTGCCTCGGAGGCTCTGGGGGGTGACCTCCCTGTTTGGGACAGGGTTTTCGGCCGCAGCCTCCTGGGCCCCTCTGCAGCACTTGGCACAGTTGAGCCAAGCACGTGGCCTGGATAAAACAGGCTGAGTTTGTGTGTGGCTGGCAGCAGGGTCTCATCAGGGCTTCCATCCTTCAGGTGCCTGGATGATATTGGTTCACGAATGAACAAGAGCTGCCTGGAGTGAATGAAGAGAAAGGTGATATCTGTGAATAGAAACCAGAGAAATCTGGTTTCATTCGAAGCCCCAGGGCTTTCCCACTGTTGGAGGGTTCAAATCCACAGTTGGTCATTGGGTCAATGGTGTAGGAGCGCTGCTGACATCAAGCTTTCATGTAGCAGTGTCTATGAGTGACACTTTTGCTATCTCCCGTGGGCTCCCTCCCATTCTGGTGAAGAATGAGTTGGAGTCAGTTATTCAGCTCTTCACAGTTTCTCTGGCAGACAACAGCAATGTGGTGAAAATGGCAAAAAGCTGCCCACTCTTGGGGAAGAGTAGGTGTCCAGACAGCTGGATGCTCGGAGCTACCTCTGTGTCCAATCTGAGAGCTTCCAGTGAAGTTCCAGCCAGGAATCCATATGCTCATGGACTGCATCTGCTCACGGTTGAAAGTGGAGGGTATGGGGAGTGATTGCTCCTCTGCCAGAAGAGATGCCTGTGTCTCTTTATGGGAGGTTAAATGCTTTGTCGGTGCTGAGAGTCTTTGCAAACCTGGCCACCTTTCTCTCAGTGTCAAGGATGCAATGCTGAACATATTAATTTAACAACAAACACCTAATCTTTAAGACTTTCCAAAAGAAATCACTCTGCCTCCCTTCTCCCCTCTGGAAGTTAGTAACATGTATTGGACGGGTGTTCACCTTTCCTGTGTTGTTACTGGAAGGTATTCAGAGCACTGAGCATATTTTACGACTCTCTGTAGGAAATAATGCGAGTGAATGGTGTATTGTATGGCAAGCAAAAAATCACGACAGACTAAAAGTTGTTGGCATGTCTGTGTTTGCAGCTTCTCGTTTGTGGTTCCTGCTAGCTTCACAAATGTGAGAATCTGCACTAACAAACAGTCAAAACTTTTAAATAAATCAGTCTGTTCTTTGGGCAACAGCTCTGGAAATACACTTTTCTACCTCTTCTGAACTTCCTGAAAACATAGCACGTACAGCCAAAATATCCATTTCTTGAAAAACCACACCGGGCAGTAATGCTGCCTGGAGTTTCGCATGCAGGATGAAAGGTTGGGCCCCGGGCTTGCCCTTATCTGCACTCGCTGCGTCTCAGATGTGTGTCAATGCGTGCCATGACTCCTGGGATGTGACAAGATCTCTGCCAAAGGGAATGTGGGTTTGTAAAGGCAGCCTGGCAACCTAGGAAGAGAACGATTTAGATGCTTTGCTCCTTGGTGTGACTGTTGTGGAGCAGGTTACACATAGCGGGAGAGGAGGGATGGTCTCAGGAGGACCTTGCTCCAATGTACTCAACCTTTGCTCAGTTCCTGGGTCATTTGCATTCCCAGTTTTGCAACTGCTGATGCAGCAAGCAGGTCCTTAGCCAGGGACTGAAGCCAGGAAGTGCTGTAGGATGGACCTAGTGCTGTAGCTGCATCAGAAGTGTCCTCTCAGGATGCAGTGCCAGCCTTCTGCCCTTGTGCAAGGGAAAGACACAAGGTAACTGCATGGCTGGGTGTCCGTATTGTCTGTGCCATGGGCGTTTCATTTTTCAGCTGAAAAAAATGGTGGTTTTTGGCTTTTTCTCTAGATATTTCTGCTGCCAAAGATCTTTCTGATCTGTAGGTCCTGGTGGGAATGTTGCCCCTCTTGAGGGAGCTGAGACCTCAGTTGGGCAGTTCATACAAGTATAACTATAATTAGGTCACCAGCCTCGACCAGTTGTTAATCGCCTTGATATGGACTACCCTCATGTTTGTACAGTGCTAATGTTTTTATTATCACACTGTCATACTGGCCAAAGTCAATTGCCACACAGAAGTCTACGTGTGTTATGTCAACACTGTTACCTTTGTCAACCAAATGTGTAATCCTGGAGGAAATAACAGATTAATTTGACAAGTCCTTCTACCATAAAGGTCTGTTGACGAGGACTAATTGTATTTCCATCTTTTAATACTTCGTTGCTTGCTTTGGCCTTTCCATGACTCTGCCTGGGACCAAAGTCAGGGTAATCGGCCTATAGTTCCAAGGTCAGCCCGTTTACCCTGTGCATTATTGGCACAACACTAAGATTTTGTTTGCTTGAACCTTTTTTTTTTTTTTTTTTAACAGTGATATGTTAAAGAAAGAAGGGAAAAAAAGGACAATCTTAGGGATTCCATGAGCTTATTTTTGCATTATTAAGTTAAAGCTCTATAGTCTCAAAAATGTAAATAGAAGTTTAATAGATGGTGTTGAGTATTCTGCCTGGCTTCTGGCATTCAGAGAATTTTGTTATGGATGAGATACAAGTCATCCTTGTCTGAAAAGATAAGAAATGCTTATAGTTTCTATATTTATAAGCATGGATAATTTCACTTTTTTCTTTTAACATCAGGCCTGTTGTATCACTAGACTGCTGTTCTGTTCTGATATACCTTTTGCCATTAGTTTTTGAAATCTTTTTGCTTTCTTTATAAAATATGTTGATTTCAGTTACTAATTTTATGGCTTTTATATTATTTGTTACAGATATGCATTTGTTTCTTAAACTTTTCTTTAGGATCATGTATGTTCTTAAACAAAGTAACCCTTTTTTGAATATAGTACTGCTTTTGTCTGAAACATAGAATCACAGAACTATAGAACGGTTGAGGTTGAAAGGGATGTCTAGGGATCATCTAGTCCAATCCGCTGCTCCAGCAGGGACACCCAGAGCATGGGGCACAGGGTGGCATCCAGGTGGGTTTGGAAGACCTCAGAAAAGGAGACTCCACAACCTCTCTGGGCAGCCTGTGCCAGGGCTCTGTCACCCTCACAGTGAAGAAGTTCTTCCTCACATGGAGATGGATCTTCCTGTGTTTCAAATTGTACCCATGTCCTATCACTGGCCACCACTGAGAAGAGTTTGGCCCTTTCCTCCCTACATTCACCCTTCAACACCTTTAAACATTTTCAAATCAGCACTGTTACTTTTATTTAAATAAATAAAACTTTTATTTAAATAAATAAAAGTTTAAATTTTATTTAAATAGAAGTATATACAAGTGCATGTACACGTGCATAAATGTGTATAAATACATATATATATATATATAGATATAAAGAGGCATATCTGTTGAGCCAGTTTCAGTTATTTTTGTGCTGGATGGTTCCTAGTTTTAGCAAATTGACCTTCTGAAGTGTTACATTAGACCACATTCTCTTTTTGTATCTCAAGTGCAATAGATAATTGTGACTGGTTTTCTTCCAGCCATTATGAGATTTCCTTGGTTCATGTCCTAGAAAGCTATGTACCATATGTAGATGTTTTGAGTTTGGTTATATTTTTTATTTTATTTTTTTTTTAAGCAATCCGAACCCCCCGGCATATGTCACAAGACTGAAATTATATCACTGCTTTCTTTACATCGCAGATTGAAGTTTGAGGAGCTGCTCATGTGTTCTTCTGTCCGTAGCAGATTCCCACCAGTGCTTTTGCTCGGGAGCCACTCGGGATCCCTGGGCAGGTACCTGGGCTCCGAGCTGGACCGCACGAGAGGACTGTGCTGTTTGCCAAGGGAGCAGTTTGTCCCGTTTGGCCGGCAGCCGCGGAGCCCTGCCCGGCCGGAGCAGCGAGCGAGGCCTCGGTGCAGGTGGGAGGGAGGCAGCTCCATTGCTGCCCTTGGGGGTGCAGGGCTCGGTGGGTTCTTGGGGCCTGAGCAGCGCCTGGAGATCCAAACCTGGTGCAAGGGCCCTGCGTCCTCTTACATGGACGTGCTGCATCAGCACCATTCCTCCTGAACGGGGATGCCCGTGGGCGAGCTGCTGGAAAGGGCCTCTCTCTTGTTTGTACGCCTGTGTTGGAAGAATCTGTGCCAACATTTGTTTTCAGCTTCCTTATTGACTCCCTCGACAGGCCAATGATGAATTTGTCATATCAAGCGGCCTGCCAGTGAGGTTCCCCGCACCATCCACCTTGGGAAAGTTAACAGCCATGTTAGGAATGCTTCAGATGGGTCCAACGGCACGGCGCTTCCAGGGGGTCTGTCCTCCTGCCTTAGCTGTGGAAAATGGCCTGTTGGTGGAGCACATTCCTACACCTCAATGCACGGGCAGGCTCGGGGACAGATGGAGCAGACTCGCTGGCAGGGGCAGCTTGTTCTCTCTGTGTAGTGCTTGCTCAGGGCTGCTTGGCCTGTGTCCATGCCACGGAAATTGCATCCTTGGGCCAAGGATTTCTGTACCTGTAGCATGTTGGCCACAAGTTGTGTGGCAGGGCTGCAGCTGGGCGCTGTGTGGCTGCACCAAAGGCAGTGGTGAGCTGGTTGCTTTGCAGGCCGCTTTGCTAGAGAGGTGAGAGAAAGGGAACTAGCACAGGCATAAAACAGTGGCCCCATGAGAAAATTAATTTGTGTTATAATGGCTCGGGCTGGTTTGGAGACATCTGCCACTAACGAGGCAGCTGCTTTCACATGCTCCAGGTTTGGGTTGTTTCAGGTCAGGTTCCCAACCTGGCGCTTTGTTATGAATCTCATCCACACAGTGTTGCCCAGGATCCTCCTGGCTGGTGCAAGGGGCTGGGAGCTCCAAGGTGCCCTGAATCAAGGAGATGTTTAGGCTGCTGTGCCTATTTGGGATATGAGTGGGGCTTGTGCCCCACTATGACGGCCGCGCTGCAGGAGCGCTTGGGCTGCAGTGGGGATGATAGGTCTCCCAGATGTGACCTGTCCATAAGCCTTCCTGCAGTGCCGCAGCTTCAGAAATATTCCTAAATTGGTCCTTTGTACAGTTCAATAGGAGATCCCAAGGGAGTTCCATGTCATAAACTTGAGGTCAAATCCTTCTTTTATTTTTATTTTGATTTATTTATTAAAGAAAAAAAAAGAACCTTGCAGTTCATATAAAAGGGACTATTTTTAGGAGTGCTGGATCTCAGGAACCCCTCTGTGAAACTTCCCTAAACTTCCAGGAGAAATTTTCACTGGTCTCTCCTGTGACACATTGGCTTTCAAGATGATCATTTCTATTTGGAGTAGGATTTGAACACAGCAGAGTACATTACGTATTCCATGCAGATGGTGAACGGAGATAAAATACTGTCATTGCTTACTAAGTGAGCCATGCTCAGCCTGGGTTTTGGGTATAACAGAAAGTTCATGGATAAATGCTATGTGGTTACACTGGAGATTGCATCTTAATAAATATGTGATGTGGGGAAAATGAATAAGCTTTCCACCAAGAACAGTAATTCCAGCATTTCAGAATCAGGTGTATTTGACTTTGCCAAGTGCTTAAAAGGGACTTTGTTCTGTGTTGGTGCAAGTCTCTTTACAGTTACCATCAAATTGTTTAAAATACAATTTCTCTGATTAGAAAAAATCTGCCTCAGACTCATCTGCATCTCCCAGGAACTCCGCAGCTCACTGTGCTGTGCTCTGCAACCTGCAAGGCTGCAAAGGCGCCTGTTTCTTCACGGTAGATTGGGGGATGATTGTCAGATATTTCTTTTTCTGCAGGTAGGTGCAGGCCCCTTGGCGTGGCTGGAAGGCAGGACTGCCCAGCAGGTGCTGCTCAGCACCCGCTTGCTGTGCCTGGGCTCCGACCCTGCTGACACGGGAGCACTTTGTGCATGGTCCTTGTGAAGGTGGCGTGTGTTGCCTATAGTTCACTCCTGTGCTGCTGGTGTAAAGCTGAGCTCTTCCACAAAATACTCCGCCGGCTGAGGCCCATGGTTCATCCTTTCCAAGTCCATCCCAATGCAGAGGGCAGGGCCAGAGGAGGGCACGACCATTATTTGCTGTAGACACCCATATTTAAAGGTGGATGTAGGTGGGCTCAAGAGAGCCTAGTGTCTTTGTGGAAGGACTTGCCTGGCCTCGTGGTAGGTGATGAGCAGGCATGGAGCCTGCACGAGCTGCAAGTTAAATGGAGTCTAATATATTTCACCTTACTCCTGACCCTGAGTGTAGGCTTCAGAGCCTAGATGTGGATTTTATTTCTGCAGATATTGCAGTAGGAATTAGAGCAGATTGAATCTTAATGGGGTGAGCAAAATCCATACGCACAGTTACATTTGAATGCACCGGCAATTGGAGCCCAGGCGTTCACTCCCAGCAGAGAAATCCTGCCTGGCAGCCAGACGGGAGGGAAGAGCCTCCCCCGGCAAGTGCCTACGTGCGACTCCTGCAAAGTGCGGTGTTTCCCGTGACGTTCGCCCACGCAGGCCAGGACGGGGAGCGCTGGGCTCGCTTGCAGTTTTTAGCTGCCTTCTACTTGGTGGGATGATTCACAGAGGAGGGATTTAGCAAAGAGAATAAAAGAGCTGCTTAGATGTTCTCCAGGTAGTCCAGGATTTTCATATGACTTGTGCCAGACAAGTGAATTGGTTTTGTATGCTCTGTGGGGTAAGGAGAGCCTCCCTGGGATGCACGGTGGAGTGGCTAGGGGAGAGTAGCTTATTCCTTTATTTCTCCATGGGCTGTTTTCCTGTGGCTCTATAGACTTCTGCTCATGTCTGGCTTTTGTTGCTTGTGTGGCAGCTTGAGCCAGCGCTGGGACCTTCATGGTGTGGAATATTATGGAGTGTGCAATAGGCATAAGAGAGAGTAAAGAATTGCGGTCCTGGTGCATGGGAATGGGAATTTTCTTCTAGTGTAGAAATGCTGGAGGCCATGATAAAATGATTTGTTTTCAGGCCTGGTTTGTCTGTATTTACCCATCACATATATTTATTTTCTGTTTGCATCTGCTGACCACTTCCTATGGCAGAATCCATCCAAATCTTGCCATCCTTCTACTTCTTCTTCATTGACCCCAAGTCCCATCTCCAGGCACCTAAACCACTCCTGTCTTGTTGTGATTTTGCCCTTTCAATGTCTTTATTAGTGCTCAGCTTTTGAGCATCCTTATGCTCCATGGAGAGTTCCCAGCCTTGGGAGGAGAGCAGAGTCATCGTTGTGTCCGTGGGCTGGATTGGGGCTCACCGAGGTGGCGGGGAAGGGAAGAGCTTGCAGGAAGCCATCTCTTTAGGCACGGCAGAGCAGATAAGGGGAGGCCTGGGGGTTTGGGAGAGGCGTCGTGCCAGGCTCCTGCCCCGTGTCCCTGGCCACCGCAGCAAGGCTGTGATGGCAGAGCTGCAGTGCTTCCCCTGCTCTGTTTCCAAGTAAAATCTAATGCTGTTCTTGGCTGGTTCCTAGGAAAATGGATTTTATCATATTAAAAATATCCCTTCTTGGATTTAGTAATATTGCTAAACTAACTTAAATATATTTCTGTCAGAAACCCTATGGTATTCTGTGGAAACACTGTCTGTTTAGCTGACGGAGTTGCCAAGCACATGCTCCAAGGCCAAGGCTCATCCCTGCAAAACATTGTTCTTTTAAGCAGAAAGGGAGAGAGAATAATAGCCAGTGCTATTGGCTTGGGTTGGGCCCAACCTATGAGTACCTCCAACCCAGGTCTGGGTCTTTTCTTTGTGGTCCAGGAGGTTAGAGATGAAGTGCAGGAAGAGCCTGGCCAATTATGGCCTATAGGCTTGACCTTAAGGCATGGTAACTTTATCTCAAGCACTGAAATTTCCAGTGCTTGGTACAGAGATGCAAAGCAAGTCACGACAACATAAAATATCCCAACAAGAAGCTTTCAATAGTGTCTAGAGTGGGCTGGCACGGTTGACAAATTGAGATCCTTCTTTTTTTTTTTTTCTCACACTGTCTTTTGTCGCCTCTCACACTCTCCTCCCACATCTGCTTTTCTGACTTCAGAGGTAGGCCAGTTAATTCTCACACTAACGG
>JAVCKT010098983.1:0-10283 GCA_032273925.1 Rhynchotus rufescens | reverse complement strand
ACAGTGATCCCAAAGGAAGCTCTGAGGAACAGAACCACCAGCTACTTCGGAGCTTGACAAGTTTACAAAACAAATCATGAGATTATGCAACACAGTTTATTATGGGCCTAGGGCATTACAGTAAAAAAGCACTGCATGGGTATTGGTTCTATTAATTTTTCAGTTTCAAAGCTAATCAGAATTTTGCATAGTTTGACCCATATTTTTTCCAAGCTTAGTATTAGCAGTATAATTGAAATAGAGAACAACTAGCTTTAAAATCGGCCTAAAAGCCAATGAGCTTTCAGGAGAAAACTGTAAATTAACACTTGCACAAACACTTTTCTCAGCAGATTAAAGGAACTGACCATACTACGTCTACAAGCAGCCTAGCAAGTCGTCTGCTCTCCACACAGAAATTGCTTTCCCAACTCAGGAAACCTATTTGAGGATGACCCTCCGTCTCGATGGGATGTGCTCTGCTAAATGAGCACACTCTTCTTCACCCAGCTTATCCTCTGTCCGTGCTTCCCTGTCACCTCTTCTCCCCAGTAATGATTAAAGTTAGGGTTCATAATTACCATGAAGATTACAGTGCAGATTTCCGGGAAGAAACAAAGTCATTCTGCACTTTTAAAGTGAAAGCACAGAAGTGCATCGTAGAAGCTCCTACTTAAAAGTATAAGGAGAAAGAAACAACAGCTGATTTTCAAACAAAATATTTATTCATAATTCAGAACTATTCTCTAGTAAATAAGCCACATAGTTGTTGAGTGATCTGGAGACATGAACTCTGAAAATCTTGGAAAAGACTTCAAATGAGGGATCATTTTAGGGACAGGAGGACTGTTTGAATCCTGTCTGTCTGTGGCAGGGTTGCTACAGCTGCAGATACGACTCTTGCTATCATTAGACTAATGTGCTTGATAAATTACAAGGATTTTATAGCTGCCTATTACTGAATACTAGATTCTCCAGATAAGTTTACTAAATAAAAATAATTATGCTCCTGGTGGTATCCATGCCCTGATGACAGCGAGGATCAAAGCACCAGATTCTTGCCTTTCTCTGTTCCCATTACCTGAACGGACCAATTTTGACCTGATAATATTCCAACCATCTCTCCTCCTTCCCAGTACATGAAGGGACTTATTGTCCGTGCACTTGTCCACTGGCAGGAGCTGCATGAAGGAAAGGCTGTTTTCCTTGCTGCACAGCACATTAGCTTCAAAGCCTTTGCAAAAATGAGAGTATTTTGAAAAGCAGAGAGAATCAGCCCTGCACATGCAGGTCAGCAGGTGCTCGTTATAAACTAATAAGGCAGAGGCAGTAGCTATTTGATAAACATACATCTAAAATAAGTTGAGATACATAGGGCAGGAGGATCAGATTCCAGGGAAAAGGCAGGGAGTTGGTGAATCCTGGCAAAAGCTGTGAGCGTGCTCAGCAAAAAAAGATTCCTATTTCTTGAAAGACCTTCTTGCATCCTCAGAAAAGCAGCAATCTGCTTGCAGTGCTCCAATACGGGAACATGATGCCTCTGTGTTCTGGTTTAGGTTCAACTGCTGGATCCACAGGACTTTTAAAATCTGAATGCCTGTGAGATACATATATACATATACATATATCTCTAGGCCAGCAACCATACACCTCCAAAGGGTAAACATCTGCTGAAGATTAACTTCAACATGCTAAGCTTCACCTCTAGGAAAATTAGCTGCTTTCCATTTAAAACTGCTTTGAAAACATCACTGAGTTTCTTCTAAAGATGCCATTGATTTTCACCACAATTCATACACTTCCACAAATAAAAGGCAACATCCTGAAGCAATCAGAAAATACCCATTAATACTCTTTAATGCACTGAAATTCATACACCAGCTTCAAGTACCTTGTCTTTTGGGCTTTGTAAACCATGCTCCATTTCCCACACAATACATACCTGCATACTCCATAATTAATTCTATCACTATTGAAATATTTACTGCTAGAAAATACACAAGAGAGGCTGTTGTAGTCATGCTAATTTTCAATGCAGCAAAACAGCAAATACTATCCTTTGGCCCAAGTGTGTATTACTGGTTGAGATGTCCTGCAACAAAGCAATATATTAGAAAGCCGTAGTTATCTTGCAGTTATCTTAAAACAAAATAAAAAACACTGTTTTTCCCCCCCTTCTGATTCATCTCCCTTTTCTGGCTTCTGAACTCCACTCAAGCTGGAGAATGTGCTGGAAGGCAAGTAATCTCACATTCTCAGGTTATTAAATAGCTTAATTCCTGCAAGTTTTAACATCAAATTGCTGTAGATACTTCTTCATTCAGGTCCACACTGCACTGCCCAGTCCCATTAACAAGATATAATCCATTTTTCATTCATGTAGTTCCATTCATTACAGCTCACTGAAAAGATTTTGATGCATCAATGTACCTGGGAAATACAGCATAAATGCAAATCTAATAGCTCATCTGTTTCTGGTCCTTGATTCTGTCAAAATTAATGTTTTCCCATTGTACTAATGACAAGACAGATGTTAATTAAGGGATTTTTGGTTGATGTTCAGCAGCTGATCTACAAAGAAGGGCAAACTATCTTGCAATATTTTATTTTTAATTCCAAAGAAAAGCATTCACAAATGATTTGCTTCAAAGTAGGTAACTTTGAAGCAGCAGACTTGGTCTTCTTCCATTACATTTTCAGAGTGTGCTGGATATGACTAATAATCACACTCTAAATCAATGAAATTCCTTGTAGTTGGCTGACTCAATCTTGGATCATCTGTACTTTTCACAAAGGTTTAATCAAAACTGTACAGTATTTTTTAATAAGGCGCTCTCAAGCATTTAGTAACCATTCCATCCTGCAGCACAGAACAACTCCTAAGTTAGGTTCTGAAATACAAAAGACAGCACGGGAAGGAAAGCAGGTTTTCCTTGCTCCCATTTTTTGACTTGGTTATCCAATGCTATAATCATGTAAAAGATGCCACGTTCATTCCCGCAAGGTAAAACTCAAGGGGTTAGTGTAGCAAGAACCAAACCCACCCTCTGCAAGAAGAACATGCTAGAAACGCTTCTCCTCCTCCCAAACAGAAGGAAACTGGTAAATGGAGGACTCAAAAGAGCAGATTTCACTTTTTTTCCTCAGTTTTTGCAAGTATTTGGTCCACTAGGCAGCTCTACCCCTGCAACACCACCGTTCTTTAAGCCTGTGCTTCAGCTGCCACCTTTCCAAACTCAGTTTAAAAAAGCCTTGACCTCTCCCTGATCAAAGCCATGTCTGAAAAGACACACTGAATTCCCAGGTAAGGAATAACAGCAAAGGAGGGACTGCTGTCCTAGAGGGGACAGCTGGGTGGAATTTCAAAGTCTGAGGTAACAACGGGCAAGGTTCAAACAGAGAGTAACTCATGGACCACAGGAAAAGAAAGGGCAGGGAAGGCCCCTCCTGGGCGAGCATCCACAGGGCCCAGCCTAACGCTCCCTTTTGGCCTAACTGCATCCCCAGGCTGTTTCCCTCTACGGCCACCTGTGTTTTTGTCATCATCTAGTCAACTGCGGAATCCATCCACTTTCTACTATTTGTTATTATTCTTTACTACATGAAATAATATATTTTCCAAGACAGACAGGTGTCCAGAAAGTGTTTTCCAGTATAGAATTATCTGAAAATGAACAACAAAAAAAAAAGCTTTCATTGAAATGTTTCTTGAAAAAAGAGTGGGCATCCAAATTATTTCAGTCATTAAATGACTTTCTTTTCCAATCCCAAACATTTAATATTGATATTTTGTTCAGTGCTTTTTTTGTTTGCTTGTTTCTGAGGGAGTAAATATTGCAAATACTTCCAGGACAAACCAAGAAGTACCATGGGCAAACTCATGTTTTGGAAAGCCAGGCTTCCAGGGCGGAACGCGCACAGGTACTGAACACGTAACTATCCACCCAACACAGGCGCAATCCCGGCGAGCCAAGGATATGTAGAACACTCAAATACTTTTAGTCAGTGATTTTTCACTCACGTAAGTGAAATTATCCCAATTTATACACGGAAAGCAAGAGCAAACCCCGGTGGGGAATCCACACGGATCCCGACCTCTGCAGCTCGGGAGCAGCCCGGTGACAGCACGACAGCCACGGGAACCTGGGGAACGTCCCGTCGCCGGCCGCAGCGGCAGGGCCTGCATTCAGCAGTACCATGGGAAAACATTCAGAGCAATTACGAGCTATGGGATCACATCCCTCCTGCCTCCTGGGGGTGTCTCGGAGCCATTTTTCTTTGGTTGCGTGTTGTTAGGGCAAATACGAATCGCCAGGCTGCTCTGAGGCAGGCAGGGGATGGGGAGGAGGCCGAGCACATCCCGAGGGCTCTCCCCGCAGGGGTGATGGGGCAGAGACGGGGAGGCTCTCGGCTAGGCTGGGCCGCTCTGCGGGGCTTTGGGGGTGCGTTTCACAGCAGGGGATTAATCGCAGTGAGGAGCTCGTGAGTCACGGCAGCCCTTGTGTATGTTACCGTCACGAGGAGCCCTTCTCCCAGGCTCTTCTTGCAGCAGCTGTGGAGACACAGAGCTAAGTTCTAGCCCATGGCCCAGAGTCGCAGCCTCTTCTGCTCCCATGCCGGGTTCCCCTCCATCGGATGCCGCAGAGCCCCGCAGCGCAGCCCTGAGGAGCAAAGCTCACCAGCTCCGTGCTCAGTTTTCCATTTGAAGTGGCAGCTTTTTTAGTCAGGAAAAAATAAACATGGATTTAATAACCTAAATGTGAGAGAAACAGCCATCCTTTAGGGAGGGGGGCAGGTGGAGTACACCTTGTCACAAATACTTACGTTGCCTCCAGAAATCAAGTTGCCTGAGTGCAAGTTTTGGGACCAAAAATCAAGTCTGCTATTCTATTCATTCTGCTGGATGGCAGGTCTTGCCATCAGACCCGGTGGAAATGATGTGTTTGAGGTCCTGCTCTCCACACCCAGCTATTTGCTGCTCTATACAGGGGCACATCTCTGCACACATCTCTGGAGAGACAGGTCCACAAAAGCCTCATTTCATAGCTTAAGTAAATGTAGATACAGACTAATAACGAATAAAAATTCAAGACTAACTGCTGCTTTTCAGCAGTTACACCCCAGATAGTACCTGGTATCTGATATGATATATAGTTACACAGGCCTTTTATACAGAACAAGCCCTATTGTGAGAAGAGGATGAAGTCCATTAGACGCCGCAGCCTGATGGTTTCATTTCTCGGTTTCATTTTCTAGCAGGGTGTTGAGCCACTCTCACAGTGTTTTCCAGAGCCTGGACTGGACAAGCAGACACCCCCTGCATTTTTCACAGCTTCACCTTGCAGCGCTGGGCGCACAAAGGCAGAACATGAGAGATGTCTGCATTTCATCAAACATGAAGGCAATTCCACGTCTCACTCCTTGGTGCTTGGCATCTCCTGCTCACCTCGGGGGACCAAGCAGAGGGTGATGATCAAAGCGTGGTGATCACCCAGGAATTGCTACGCTGGTTAATGAGTTCCTGAGAGCTGCAAGCAGATGACAGAAACCACCTTCAAGCTCCCAGGGCAGCCAATATGGCAATAACAGACATCTACTCGTTGGCCAAGGGCTTTTTAATGCCCTCCCTCCTCTCCTTGGGTCTGAACAGGGGATCGTTTATGAGCACTTTACAAGCATTTAGCAAACAGAAGAAAAACATACTAGTGGCCCCAGCACCAAGGGTTAAACCTGTGGCATTGAGAAGCATAAAATGAGGACACAATAGGCCAGAAAGACATGTCTGCCCAGAGAGACCTGCCTTGCTTGCCTTCAAACGCACTAATGCAAATCTTGGTATTTCCAGCACTCCCCACTGGCTCTACATGCCATATTCCTGCCCACAAATAAACACTATCCCATTCCTGATGGGATGTTGTAAGCCTCCCTGCACTGGCAGCCCGGGCCTGGCCGCTCAGCCACGCAACACCCAAAGCAGCCACAGACACGCAGCCTGCAGCAACAGGGCAGGAGGAAAATCAAGGGCATAGATGGTAATTAGTAGTGTGCGTGTGTGGTACAGGAAGAATTGTTTGCACAAGAGCAGCGTGGTTTCAATTTAGGCATCAGCAGAAAGACTACGACTGGCTCACATAACGCCTGAGGACAGCACATGAATCTTGCAGATACTGCAGAGGGGAACAGCTCCATCTGCCCCCTCGGCCTGCGCAGCCTCCTCAGTGCCCTCACCATTTTGCCACTTTGTCACTTTTCTCTGTATTATTCCAATTATTTCAATATCCTGATGTTTATAAGCCACCCCGCAGACTTTCTGAAGGCATCCATCAAATGCCAGAGCAGCCAAGGGGCAAACACCTTACACGATCCACAAGTTTGGCAACATTTTCTTGCCTCCTCATCACGCAGCTGTGTTCTCGTGCAGCCAGACATCGCAGAGCAAAAGCCTCTCCTCAGCCCTCCAACCTTTCCCTTGCCCCAAAGGTAACCCCACAGCCTGGGAGTTCCCAAGACGTGCCCATGATTTCCTCATTTGCACGTGAAAGCATCAAAATGCAACAAAAGCATCAAAAAGCATCAAAACGAGCACAGGATCAGCTCATAATCTCTTGCAACATTTCCCCTTCGCTCTCTGAAAATGAGCTTCCCTCCGAGACAGCCTCGTGCACACCGGGATTCCCACAGTGCCAACGAGCCTGCAGTGCCTCTGCTCTAACAACGGGACTCAAGTACCCCAGAGGTGCCAAAGCTGGAAGAGGACCGTGTCACCAGTCAGGCATTACGAATTTCTAAGCAGAAATCTAAACTCCATTTTTCCCATCAAATCCCACAAAATGGTATTGAGCTCAACTGAATGAAATAGTAAGGCACAGTCTAATGCTGGATTATGGATTCTCCTGCACAGAGTTCTTATTTGAACATTTCCCAGAGGGAAGTCAATAAAAGAGTCAATAAAACTTAATGTCTAAATCATTCATTCCATAGACCTGAGCCTCCCAAAAATTACAGGGTTAAGGATTCAGAGCCAGAAACCAAATCCAGACAAACCACCAGTGGGACCTTCCTCTATGAGCCGCCTAACTCCTGGGTCAGCACAGCAACCTTTGGCAAAATGTTCCACCTAGACCAAGAGAAAAACACATTTCCTTTCATTTTCTTTAAATTTAATGCCTAAAATCTTCATAGAATGCAGTCCGAACTTTCTTGTTGAGAATCATTCTTTATACCATTCACCATCTTATACATTTCTATCACTTCCCCTATAGTCATCTCTTTCCAAACTGAAAAGTCCCTCTGTTGAGGATCTTCTCAAACCAATGATGTAACTGTGACCTATCCCCACACAGAGTTCACTGCCGGATCAGCCAACAACCAAACACTAGAGGAAGTGATTTTGTGTAGAACATTGCCTCAAACAAAAGGATTCATTTATTTGTAGTTTTCTCTCCCTTCCTTATCCATTCCAACCTGCTGCCCTTCCTGTCTTTCAGACTTGGATTCCTGGAGGCAAAGTTTGCAAAAGTCTTTGCTCGCCAGTAAATACACAGCTGTGTAACAGCAGACAAAAAAAGCAGGCAAGATCTGAGCACACGCTCTTCTTTGAATCCTCAGCAGTAAGTCGTGTGCAACAATGAAAACATCTTTTACAGATTTATGTTTATTTCAATAATTAAGGAGCATGGAGCCTGTCAGTGAAATTAATATTCAGAATAGGTGAAAATGCCTTTCCAAGCACCAGACAGATGACAGAAACCGGAGCCACTTCAACAAACATGGGTGCTCAAGCTTTTCAACATCAGTGACTAGTATCAAATCCCTTGTTAAGTGGAGAGGTCACTTATCTATTTTTTTTCTATTCAGGCCAAATAATATTTTTTTGACTTATCCTGTTTCCCAGTGGGATTCTTCTGGCAGGTTTCAGGTTGTGTCCACATGTGCTGATGTTTCCCGCTGTACTGATGACAAGGGCAGGTGGGAGGGAAACAAGCCACTTTGCAAGGCAGGCACTAACTCTGCACTCAAAGGTATGCAAGCAGAACCCCGCGCTGTTATCAGACAAACACTGATAACACCGAGGTGGCAGCAGGATCGAGGTGTTGCAATACGTATGGACACGGAAGGCTACAACAGTGCATGTCCCCACGGAAACGAAATCATTTTCTCCTCTCTGTTCTTTCCCTGCCCTTTGCTTCCCTGTCTGTTCCGAGGGCAATCCTTTAGGGTACATCTCTCCCTGTTGCCAGCAGCAGCCATAGCACTTGCCTTTTCATGTCAGGGGGCAGGATCTAGCCTTTTTCCTCAAAGCCCCTTTTTCTCCAGCCCACCACGTGATACAAAGCAGAAGCTACACAGAAAACCAGCCATTCTCAGCAGAATATGAAAAACGTTTTGCTAAAGAGTCTCCTTCCTGAAACTCCCCCAACACAGCTTTCCCATTGGAACGATTTTCTCGCCAAGGTAAAGTACTATTTGCAGCTTCCACTGTGATGAAGGTGGCAAGCAGAGCCATGCACTGCAACCAGGTGGGAATGATCCACCGAGCGTGAGCTGAAACGATTTTTTGAAAGGTGCTGGTTTTGAATCCGAGTTAAGACCTTTATTTCTCAATTTGTAACAAGCCCCATGTATGCACACTGGATGACAGAGGAATACTAAGTGAAAGAGTATCCTGACAAAAGCACCTTCCCATCACTGGGGTTTCTCCAACAGTAGAATCTGTTAAGGCAGGTCACTAGTTACCATGACTATGTCAGCAAGTGTTTGTGCTGTGACCACAGGGGAAAAAAAAAAAAAGAAAGAATGCATACTCATCTTTTAAAATTATAATGATCAATACAGCTGACAGCCTCCAAATTGTCAATGTACAGCACTACTGTGAGCAAAGCTCCTTTGGGCCGACTGTGAGTGCCCTGAAAACTGGCATTTGTGAAGTGCAAGCCGAAGGGAGACGTCTGAGAGCAGCTTCCCTGAAATCAGCTCCCATACCTACTGAAAATAGGAGCGCCGCTTGTTTACATAAGCTTTTCCAAAGGGAAATGAATGAGCAGGGCTGTCTGAGGGTGTAACCAGAAAGGTTAAATATGCGGACTTAAGGCGTGGAGACTGCTCTGCCATCCACAAATTCATTACTGCGCATATTCTACATACAAAGGTAATGACAGGTACTTCTTTCCAAATGCAGTAACTTACACTTAAATGTACAAGGAAGTGCATTCTGGCTGAAAAACAGAGCAGTTCCCCCTCTGATGACAGAGCCAAGCATCAAAACCTGCCCAAGCTCTGCACGAGCACACAAGGACACCAGGTCTCAATCCAGGGGCGCCGCTGAGCGCCGTTCCCCCCCAACAGAGCTCATCATGGCACGCAGGGCAGCACACGCTCCCATCGCCCGTTCCTGAACTCGACCCCGCAGCTTCTGCCAAGCCTGCTGAAGCCGGAGGTCTTAAACACCAGAGCTCCCGCGACCGCCAAGGGAAGAGGCCGCTGGCGCAGAGGCATCTCAGCCCAACGCAGACTCAGGCACAAGCTCCCGGCTTCGGAGGCACCAGGGAACGAACCTGGAAAAGCTCCCTTGCAAATGGGAGAAAACCCACAGCCCCGAAGCGCACTGCTGTAGCCACCAGAGCCAGCCAGAGCACACGGATCTGCACAACGCTGAACCTGACACCTCTGCGGGCGCTGGCACGAAGCAGAGCCCCCCGCTCCTCACGTTACAGGAAGACTTTACGAAATCTCTATACACCACAGCCTTGTTTTCCTGGTTGCCTACGGAGAGCCGCAGCCTGACGCCCCCCGGAAACAAGAATACAAGATCGATTACCTTAAAAAAAAATAAAACACCTTAAAAATCCCCATTTCGGGGATGCGGGGAAGGAATGTTGATGCTTCTCGGGACGCCTGCGGCAGCGCTAAGGAGCGGGCAGGCGGCCCTTGGGAAGGAGCCGCTCTGTGTGCCGGGCGGCCTGCCCGTGTCGGCCCGCGCCGTGAGGCTGGGCTGCCGCTGCCGTGGGGCAGGAGCCGGCGGCGCCGCCGCAGGCCCGGCCCCCACCACCGTGTCCGGCAGGCCCAGCACCTACTTACCATGGTGTGCGGCGGCGCGGCCGGTGCTGGAGCTGGGGCTGGAGCCGGTGCGGGCGCCGCCGCCTCCCTCCCTCGCTGCTTCCCGCCTCCCGGGCGCAGGTGAGGCCGCCCGGCCGCATCCCGCCCTCCCTCCCACAATGGCCGGCGCAGACGGAGCGGCCCCGCGCGCCGCCCGCAGCCTCCTGCCCCGGCACCTCCTGCACTGCGCGCCACGCCACCGGCCAAGT
>JAVCKT010098982.1:0-10284 GCA_032273925.1 Rhynchotus rufescens | reverse complement strand
AGCCATTTCCTTTGGTATATAATAGAGATAATTTACTGATACATAATGGATGGCATATTCAAAGTATTTGTTACAAATAATTTTCAGAACTTTATTTAACAGCACAAACATACCTATATTATATTCATTGTGACAATTTATTCAATGCTATTTGCATAGCATATTACAATTTTTCATAAACTACACATAATTTATAGCAGACAGTACATATTTCTGTATAGGAGGTAGTAATCTCATTGACATAGTTGAACATACAGAAACACCACTAGCCAAGACATATTTATGGTCTGTATACTTTTCTATACAGAAAGATGCATTTTTGCAAAACCTGCATGCAGACAAATTTCTATTTCAGCTCATAGAGACTTCATGCCTGACCTGAAGAATAAGACAACAACAGCAAAGTTTGGCTAGAGAAGCCTAGCTCAAATAACTAACCAGAAAATATTTTTCTCTTCCCTGTTATTTCTATATAATCCTTGCTTTAGCACCTAGACCTTTGATCCCATGGTCCATAGAAAGGACCTGCTGACTCAGCAGCTGCCAGCCTACGCTCGCCAGACAATTATTCTCTAGACAAAACCTGACCGGCATTTCTATAAAGGTCCTTCTGCATCCTCTGTAGGACTACAAAGAGCATTGATCTTCACATATATCTCTCCATCATTATGTCTTCCTGAGGAAAATGTCTCACCACATGCATCAGCAGTTTTCAGCTTGCTTTTGTGAGCTGAATGTGTAATAGGCATTAAACTCATAAGGCCTCCAGAGCTCCTGTCTGCAAGTGGAGCTTGTAGGCAACTGGAATCTGCTTCTCAGCACCCATGTATCAAGAGTAATTGTATTTTCTCCTACAAACAGCCATTGAAAATGTGTAATTAAGGCTTCTTCAGGGCATAGCCTTACTCTGAGACATTCAGTCATCCTGTTTGCCAGGTTATTGAGTGTTCAGATAGCTGTTGAGTGACTGGGTACAGATAGCTGGTGTAGTAGAAAACAAATCTAGAGAAATAAAAGTTTTCTGCCAAACCCACACAGTTTGGGGCCCTAGCTCTAACACAACAAGGGTCCAGGAACTTGCAGCTAGCTCAAACAGAGAGGGAGAAAAGCCCAGGACTACCCTCTTTCAGGAGAGTTTTCTGATTTATTGCCTTAGCATTACCATAAAGATACATCTGGAGCTATGATATGGTCCAAGGCTAAGAGATATTAAGTGATTTTCCCACATGGGGCTTAGCACAACAAGCTAACTAAATTCATATCGGGGGCTTCTGCTGCTGTTCACCATTCATGTTACTTGAATTCTTACTACTGAAAGTTAATAGTCATATTCCTGTTTTCCTGATTTAGAGTTGAGGAGGTGCTAAAACAGACACAGGATGAGATTTCTGTTTTGGTTAAATTTTATTTCATTGACTTTGCACAACTAGTTTGTGTAACTCAGGGAGGCTTAAGTAACAAGCTCTTACTTTGCAGAAAATATGTAAATATTTAAATTTGAGTTTTATCAATGACATGACAAGTCTGTTTGACATGGAACTTGCTTTTAGCACTTCATGAACAACACCAAATTTGCTTATAGATATAATTTTGCATCATTATTCATACAGCTTGCTGCTTGCAGAGTGTTAATGTACTCAATGCACCCAGGCTATTTACAAGTTATTTACTAAGGAGTCTGTCATTCAAAGAAGAGTTAACATTGTTTTGCTGATTGATTTTAGAACAACATTTTTGTTTTTAACAGGCAATGACCTTTCCCCCACCGTGCTCTGTGTAGATAAACCCCTCTTTCTGGTCCTCTCAAAGGGCGGTGCACAGAGTATGTGTATTCAGCTGGTTAGGCACAACTATCAGTAAGCCTAGCCCTACCATTAATATCTAAAAGAAATCAACAAATATCTACTGAGTTCTTAACCTGACAATCAAATCCAAAATAAAACAAATTGTGGGAAATACTCTGGCCAGGCACAGGCTGGTCAGGCTGAACAGGAAAAGGATCAAATAAAGAGGAGAAGAATTGTTCAGTTCTTGATAGAGGGTAGTACAGCTCAATAATGTCCTACCCATGCCACTTTGCTGATTTACCTACAGAAAATTCATAGGAAAACTATGATATTTCAGTGAAAAACTTTTTTAGCACATGGTTGACAACAATTTCATTCCCTGCTGCTCCTTCTGCTGGCTTTTATTCCAGGTGCAATAGAACATGTAATCTCCGCTGATTCTTGCCCAGTCTCCCATGTGAGTGTCAAAAGAAAAGAGCAATGCTCCCTGAGGCTATGGTTTCAAAAGACAAAAAAACCTTCCAAACTGTCACACTTGGGTTGCCATTGCAGGTTCTGTAAACATGGTGACAAGTCCTTCTGCATCTGAAGACATTTTAATCCATTCCTGTCTGTCTAATATTTACAGACAGATGTATGTCTGTAAATAGGTAGCTAACACACCTACTTATCTTTTTTTCAGATGCATTTAAAGCATTTGTGTAAGCAGAGCTTTCTTCCTGTAGACATCCTAGACACAAATAGAGTCCTGCAACTAGAATTTGTGTCTTTTACTGTAATACTGGAAGTTCCTCCATCTCTTAGTGAGTGAAAAGAAAAAAAAATTCCTCTTTGTTCAAGATGTTTTCCTTGACAATTTATATTGCTTTGTGTCCATTAGTAGTATCGAGTATAGGATCTTGAACTTACAGTAGGAAAGCATTCAATTTAGAAGTTTCACAGTGATAATCAGACAATCAGTAGAAGCAAAGCTTTCAATACAGTCTGGTGCTAGGCTGTGTCACCAAGCTACTGATGATAAATCTACATGATGTGGTCACCAAGGAGAGAAAGACAAGAGGGCAAAGGAGGGTGACTACAAGAGCACATAAGTATCAGCATGCAGTGCACAATAAATAGTTTCTCAACTGCATAAAAAAAATCTAGGCACTGTAAATTCCCCTCTATATCTATTATGCATAAACTCTACTTCTTTTTTTTCAAGATAGATCTCTCAACAGTTGCTCTTCTCCCTCTCTTCTCGCTGTCACTTCACAAGCAATTTTGTATTCTCAAATGCATCCTGTGCCCCCTCTGAAGTAATCCCATACCCCATCATTCCTGTGCAACCTGTCTCCAGTCCACGTGTGCTGCAGGGTGCCGCCAGCCACCCTTTCCCAAGCATTCCAAATCAACCTTAGTATTTAACTGCAGCCAGTCCCAGAGGTGTCCATTTGTGTAAATACTTACTCTCTCACATTGTCTATCCCTTCTGCCACTACCTACCTAAGTAAAGACTTTAGATGTGTGCATCTCTTCTACTCCAATACTCTCCACATTTGCAACATCTTAAATACAAAGTCTATAGATATTCATGATTCCTATCAGCATGAAATAGCTTTCCTTCCCTGACCCAGAGCCCATTGATAAAGTCATCATACTTCAGAAAATCTTGAAAATATATTTACAAAAGAAGCAAGATAAATTAAGCACTCCACTGCTGACATTTCCAGTACTTTCATTTAATAACGGTAGAAAGCCTGAACAGCATGGCTTTCAAGTAGCATTCTTTCTGTTTGATATTAGTCTCATCCTGAATGAAACCGTATACTAGTGCCTTGACTTGAAACAGAAGAGTTGGCCATATGCTGAAACCACAAGTTTTTTCTGGTTTTTTTTTTTTTTTTTTTTTTTTTTTTTTTGTGAAAAGTCAACAAGAATTTTATCATTGGTTTTATTGGCAGCAGGACTATACCTAAATTTACAATTTTTACTGTTGGAACCTCATTAACTTAATTTCTGTTTGTTTGCATTGCTTTTTATAGTTGTTTTAAAATTCTTCCAGATGCATATTCAGCACTTCAGCACTACAGAGAACATTTCACAGAGTATTTATTGGTTGCTGGACTATAATACTGTGATTACAAAACTGTTTTCATACAATTTCATGTCCCTTGAAAAGATTAATGTGAGTGCATAATACGTCTCTGCTGCCTACAGCTGTGTAGATCTGCAAATTCTCCTTCACTTGTGCCCTCTTTCTTCAAGTACATCAATTTCTTTGACTTAATACTAAAAGTCTAGTCATAAAGTGCTCTGAAAGAATTTTCCTCTGGAGCTATTCTCTGATTTTTCCAATTAAGTTTAAAAAATGACTGATGCTATAAAGGTCACGTATCCCATCTCCTCTTCCATAGCACACAATGTCAGAGAAGCACTCATAGTCTCATACCATGGCATCTTTTTTCTTAATTTTTTCCTTAAGTTTTTAAAAATTTGTTAAAAAAAGAAGAGTAGTCTTTTCAAAAATATCAGTTTTCTGCATACATTGCAGAGATAGGTGAAGAGGAGAGCCCTTATCACAACAAACGGCTATTTTATCCCTATCAGACTTCAACAAATCTATCCATCTAAGACTTTCATAGTGATCAACATTTCATTACTGCTGTTATTCATAGAACTACTTGTTTTATTTTAATGTTTTATCTTTCTTTAAAAAAAAAAAAAAAACTGACAAAATTCAACATGAATACCAGTATAGTCTTTCTAGGTCTATGTTGAACTATGCTGCTAAATTTTAAAGACTCATATTCCATCATTTTGGGTTCATTCGGGAAATAAAGAGGGAAAAAAAATCTTATTCTGAGTCACATTTCCTCTGTGTGATGTTACTGAGCAGACATCATAACCAGAATAACCTGCTTTATTTAACCTGCTAGAAAAGGTAGGAACTGAGGGGTGTATATTTTTAATTAAAATCTGCCTTTGATACCAAACCATAATGATATTTGTAAGTTTCAATATAACTTATTTTTCAGATTTACACCTAATACGTGTGGAGTTCTTCACATAAATCAAACTTCATAAAATGGTCACAGCATTTAATAGCAAAGAAAGGACTTGTTGAATTTAAGCTTTAAAAAATTTCTTAAAAAAATATGATCTATATCTGCTATTGTTGCTTAAGTTTTGTTTTGGAGTAAGTTTTATTTTGCTCTTTCTTGTTGTAAGACAATTTTATCATAGTCACATTTTATCTCCATACCAGTCATTCCCACCTAGCCTGTCTGAACTGCTTTCACAGGAGCGTAGACCGAACAGCGTAGACCATCAGATAACAGACCTTTACTGTTAATGACTTCCACAGCTTCATCTTAAGGATGAAGTTAAAATTTCCTTCTTTGATGCCCAGTGGCACATTTACTAATATTACTTTTTGTGTAGACTTTTAGATCTGTTTCAGAGCAATTACAAATGCAAAGCATGGTGGAAGTAGTTTGGCAAGCAGCCTATCATATCCCATCAGGTCTCCTTCTCACAGCTTTTACTGAGGTCAAGCCACAAGACAAAACTGTTTCACTGACCTAGACAAAATGCAGTTTCCCAAATACATTCTGAAGGCCCAATACCAGATCATTCCTTTGGAGACTAGGAGACACTAGTATATACTATCCATGTGATCCTGTTGAACTGGGCATGGCTGATGTTTTACTGGGTATGACTGACCAGAAAAACCCTGCAATGGAAGAAAGCTCAGGAAAGGGTCTCTAAGTCTCTAAAGAGAGGAAACCAAGAAAGACTGAAGTACTTTGTGTAGGATAGTTGCAAAAAGAAGGGTGTCTATGTGTCCCTTTTTCTATCCTGTTGATAATGAAGGATTAAAATCATAATAAAGTATCTTTTTATAGCGGAAAAAAAAATACTTTGAAGAAACCTGTTGACTGATGAAGATGACTGATGTCACTGATCATGTACCTGCAATCACAAGTACGTCACAAAACCTCGAAGACTTCTGCTGTGATCACTTTCAAGTTCTTATTGCTTGTGGAGAACAAAATATTTATCAGTTCTATTTTGCCAGAGGTCTACAAAAAGTTTCAGGCAGTTTTAGCTTGGAAAAAATAACTACCTGTTTTCAGATTTGTCTATTAAAACTCTGTAATTGCTACATTATATGTCCAGCAAACCAGGGCAATTATGTTATTTTGAAAAGCAAGAGCACATTTTGCAGGTGGTGAGTGGAAAACCGAGATTGAGAATTACATTTTATTACTGCTTCCCTAGAAAGTGCACCATGAATGAAATGGATTTTTTTTCCTTGGGCTCTAAAAATGACATTAATGAGAAACTTACTGGCATCTTCACATACTCCTTTGCAGCTTTGCAGGTAGCTATTTCTCTAAATTGTCACAGTAATTTCACTTTTAATCACTGCAGACCATTCAATTTCATGTGAAATTATTTTGATGCTTTCTCTCCAACATGTAGTGACAGAAGGAGTTATCCATTAGCCCATCAGTGAACACAAGAGAGCAATTTCTGAAGCTGAGCACATCATGACATGCTGGAAGCAGTTCTTCAACTTAACTCCGTGATTGAATTTAATATTAATAAAATTATCACTATGACTATGCGAGTCAATATAATGGTATGGTCATTAAACTTCATGCTGGAAGGAGGAAGCTAATTGTCTGTAGAGGTCAGGAAGGAAATTCCTTTTACTACTGTCTATCATATCACAATGGGTTGTTGTATTACCCAAGAGTTCGCTTTCATCTAACGTATAAGCTTCAGTCTTGCTCTCAAGGGAGAATACTAGCTAAAATGAGCCTATGCTCTGCTCATAGTCTTGATATGACAATTTATTTCTTATCAGGTATTCAGTTCTAACAGACAACCTCATCATAATTTCTCTACATTATTACCTTTTGCCCCAGTCAATTGCACTGGAAACATCTATGTCTTTCTGAACTGCTTACATAGACTGAGAATACTGTTCAATTCAATGTTCTACATACCCCAAAATAATGTACTGGGCCACGATACATCCTCTTAAAAGCTGAATGTTCAATATTACAGCAAGTATTTTTTCAATGATTTTTCAGTGTATTCTTTTTGCGTTATGTTATTTACAGTGATTTTTTTCTGATGACAAACAGCATTGCAGTGCAATACAAATTTGCATTGTTTGCATACCAACCCTATAGGCAAACATTCAAAGCAGGTTATTTTATATTCCAGAAAAATACATTAAATACAACAAACTGTTTACTTCCTTGCTATATGTACCAACTATTGCTAACAACATTCTGAATTCTGATAGAAAGGCAAGATAATGCAAAGAATTTATAAAGAAACATGTAAGAACCACAATATGTACATTTCCACTGAGCTCATGGAAGGGCTTGAAATATCAATAGTCTGTAAAACAGCTAGTATTCCTTTGTGAAATAATTTCTACATGATTTGATGTAATATCAACACTCCTTGCTGTTATTTGCAATCTGTTTTACCTGCATAATGCTTGCAGGTGCCTGCTGTGCCAGCCTGCCTTAAGACCTCTTTGTCTTTCTTAGAGGTGGTCAGATATGAAGGAACTGCTCTGACTTTGATTAGCCAACTGAAAGAGAAGTACCCTTCAACGCATGAAAAGCAAAAGCACAAAAGTGCAGCTCTGATGCTTTGGATGCAACAGGAGCAAACAAACTAACAAACAGAAATCCCCAAATCCAGTTTCTTTTCCCTTACATGAGGACCCTCAAATAGGCAGTCTGGACTTGCAGCCATTTATTTGAAGCCTTCAGAAATAGGAGACCATGTTACTGAATTTGGAAAGTATCTCGGCTGAAAATAATGTTCAACTTCACTTGCCAGGTTTTGTCATCACCTGTCATAAGCAGAACTAACTGCAAAACTAGGTCAGGTTGCTCAGCACTTTTTCTAGTGGAGTTTGAATATCTCGAGGGTGATGATTCCCAGTGCTGAACCAATGGTGAGGAAGTTTTTTCATTTTCTCTGTCTAGACATATGATCAACTTACTAGTTATTTATTTGTATTGCAGAGCCAGATTGAAAAGCTAATTGACACTAAATATATGTGTAGAAAAGATGCATTTACCAATCCATTGAGCTGTGAGAGGAGGACAAAAAAAAATCAGACTGACATCTGCTTAAGGACTTAACTTCTTGATAAAGGTTGGGAAGCACTTTGTGGCTCCTTTGATGGCATTTCATGTTTTGACATGGCTAAGTCATTCTTGGCTTAGTCAGTGTTCACAGCCAAAACACAGCTGGATCAGATCACAGGTAAATATTGTCAGGCAGCTGACATGAAATTGAGTCAACAGGTTATGACGTCCAGCTCCCCGTTCCCAGTATGTGCAATTTTTTCTTATGCTTGCACATGGGGTTGATTTCCAGCATAAGTCACCTTCTGCATCACTCTCTCCTCTTCCAGTGAAATGCTTGGCTTTGCAGTTAGTGCTGAAAATACCATAAATTTATCTAACTTCACTGCCCGGTTCTGCCATTCTGCCAGCACATACCAATTCATCAGTGTTTTCAGTTACCTGTGATCAGCCTGTTTCCCACTCTAGCACACTTTCTAGTATTGCATGAAACCACTCAAATGTTGAAGAGATGTTGAGCAACCAGTGATATGACTTTATTTAATAATTATCTTCCCTAGAGCCTGAAAGCAACAGCAACCAAAACTCTGTTTTGTTGTTGCGTATTTTAAGCACGTCATGGAGCCACAATGTTTATTGCTAAGTCATTTCTCACAGAACGTAACTGTGGACCTATACTGACCACTTAGTGATGCCTTCCAAGGGTATAAATGTTGGTAGAACCTTCTAATTTTATCTAATATTACTGTAGTTCACAGGGCTTTCTTAAATGGTACTCTCACAGAGTAACATTCCACATCTGCTTAATTAGCAATTGCCTGGAGCCATCTTTATTAAGAACTTTTATATATTCTTTTCTTCAAGAATTGTTATCAAAGTTAAATTCCAAGTAGTGATAAGTCTTATTGTTCCCATTATAAGGAATGTGAAAACACCTCTAGCAAATACTCTATTGTCATCTCAGAAGGGACCCTTAAGTCCGGAAAAGTGATTAGAGGAAGGTCTCGTCCCTCTCAGCCCTCTGTAATGGAATTTGTGCTTTGTTCATATTCTCTCCAGCAATTTCTTTATTGCTCCATATATTCTTCCCCTCCACCTCTGACTTAGTAGGGACCTCAAAGACATCACTCTGCACTCCAAGTGGGACTTAACATTTCAAAAAGACAAAAAAAAAAAAAAACAGAGCTGCTGCTTCTCACACTGATAAATGCTGACATAAGGCCTATTGCTCAAAGCAGCCTGACCCACTGCATTTTTCCATGGTCATCACCATCAGATGCAAGTCCTTTTCATTATTCAGCTCTCCAAATTTCACCCTTGTGTAACAGCCATTCCTTGCCTTTCCTCGGCCAGCTCAATTTCTTGAAAGAATGATAGATTTCCACAACAACCTGACCATTTTTCAGTAACACTAACATCATCAAATGACTTTCTTACTAACACAGCTATGAAAATACGGAAAACAGCCATCTACTTTACTCCAGGATGATACATTACCTGGCAACTCACAGCAAGAAAGAGCATTGTGTCTATCATCCACCCCTTTCCGCTGATTAGAATAGTGTTCCAAGGTTCTTCTGAGCCCCCGCTGGCATCCTGACTTGACTACAGGATTAATTTCAGGCTGTTTGTGCTAAAAAACTTTTGCTGACAGCAAGCTGGTTTCTGCATCTCTAGAGATATAACATTGGCCCCTTCTCACACCTGATGAAAATCACCATCTGCATGCAAAAGAGGATGCTCAAAAATCGTTTTTTTTTTTTTTTTTTTTTAATAAGGAGGCAAGAAATGGATAGTCGTGATCCTCAATCTCTGCCTAGACCTGCTTTCAGCTTTTAGTCAGGGTCACATTTCAAACAGTTTTTCAGGCGTGTACCTTATATATCTCAGTTTTTCAGTGTTACTGCTGCTCTAACTGCTACACCAAACCATGTCCAACCTCTATTACCAGGCACTGCCCTTGCAGGTATGTGGTCCCTGAGTACTTTTTACTATCTTGCCTGGCAATAAATATAGAGACAATGAACTTTTTCCTCATTCTGCTTGACAATTCAATAAGAATAATAATTATTATAATAACTCTGTTATTTGTTCTACAGTATATATTATAATTTTAACTTTTGTTTTAATAGCAAGTTCTGAAGGCATATGACTATTTTGCTGGACGTTGGTTTGACTTTAACAGAACAGAATTCCTTAATACTAGTCCGTTATATTCTGCATGCCTTCCTACTGTCTTTTCAGGGAATTTTGCATGATTGCTTCCTACCAAATCACTTCTCTGTTCAGAAATTCTCTGAGAACTCAGCAAAGAAACCGTAAAAAATAAACTTGCATTTGAAGAATCACTGCTACAATTTTCTGCTATTCAATTGAAATAGCATTAAGCT
>JAVCKT010098981.1:0-10284 GCA_032273925.1 Rhynchotus rufescens | reverse complement strand
TAGTTATATGCTTGAGCAACTTTTGGGATAGAGGAATGCTGTGCTTGAATTCAGAAACAAGTAGAAAATAGACAGGGCAGATGTTATGCTGACCTATACTCATTAGAATCTGACAAGCAGTTTGATTTTCCACCTTTTGACCAGTTAATATTGCCTCTAGGGAATCCATTATCAACAGTGCATCTTTTAGCCAGGTATTATCACACACTAGATGTCTATACTTCTTTGGGGAAAAAAATGAGTTCAGCTAAAAGATAAACCTGATATGGATACTGCTGCTAGTGTATAACATGGGGCAGAATTTATACACAAATGAATATGCATAAATATACTTTTATACATAAACATACATGTGATCCAGCTGTAAGAAATAACTTGGTAGATGTTTGAATTACCATTTTTCAAAGAATATTTATTTATTCTTTTCATAATATTTTTACTGACAGATCTTCCTTCACATCATATCTCTAGTGCGTAAAACTGAACAGATAGGAAAATGGATTTCAGTTCTAATGACAAATATTCTATAGATTCTTACCTCAAAATCAACTTGAGCTGCTGAATTAGCATCTGAAAGCAATTCCTGTTGGTATTAGTACTTTCTCTACATGTTTTGTTCCTGAAATAAAGAAGTGATGTTTTATGAGCTTTATTTGCTCAACTGGTGTCAAAGCAACACGCTTTGCATTTAAAACGCACAATAGCAAAGCACTAGTGAAGACACTTATTTCCACAACCTGATGCAACCCTTGAAAAAAATCTAATTTACTGTTCTGCGCAAACTGAGTTTCGCATCACCTCTATTTATTCATGGTTATGTGGCAAGTTTCCTTACCATTGCAGATCTTGGAAATCAGGATCATTAATTCCCTTAGTAAACAATGGAAGGCAGACGGTAGAGCAGTATGGAACACAGCAGTATGGAATATTTCATGTTCCATGGATCTTCTACATTCAAGGAAGCTTAACAAGACGGACGGCCTCATTTAACAAGGGCGTTATTGATAAAAACACACACTCGCACAAAGACATTACAATTCCTTTACGAAATGCACTTCTTTTGAAGTCTCAGGTATCAGGCAGCACCACAGGGCTGGGACGTGCATGAGCCACGATTAGGATCCAAATGGACAGGATGCACGGCCAGGCACAGAGGCATCGGGGTAACGTAGCTGCAGTGTAGCAGACGGAGGCCCAGTTTAAAAGCAGTTCGCAGAGGAGGGGAGGCAGGAGGACCTCCCTGAGGCTTTTTTCCAGTTCTTTCTCCAAAACAGCTCTTATCATCCGTCTGTGAATGCAACAGATCCTTGGAAGTATGTGAGTGCACTGAAATAGAAATAAAGCGAAGCTTTCTGGCCTACGTAGATGCAACCTGACCTAATATGTTTTCATTAAACCTTATATTAGTATAATCATTTAGATTATTGCATGCTTATATGCATTTAAAGCAATAAGCAGCTAAAGGCTTGTTCTTAAGAAGTGGAAGAGGATTCCTGGGTGTACAGGAAGTAATTTAATGCTATTCATTCTAAGGGAGGCAAAGACGATTTGAGAAAACAATCTACAAAAAATGTAGAAATTTCACTTAATATTACAGATCACAAAAGCACTTCTATCTTTATAACTGCTTTTTGATTCTTTGCAATTTTTATTTCCATCCTGAGCCAAATTTCCAGGGCAAAGGCAGAGCTCATACAGGATTTCACTAATCTGCATTGACATGTAACGACTCCTGAAGATAGCTTGGTTCTTCTGTTCAAAGACTAGTATTACCCTCCACCAACTGATTTATTGGCAAATAATTATCCAGCAAAATTGACCAGTTACCTGACAAATGGTGATTACTTTGTGCAGAAGTGGTGCCAAAATGTATTCTAAGAGTAAGAAGAAAAAATAGAACATTAATGATACCATAGTCTCTAAAAGGAGCCATATCTGTTGTGTTATGCAAACAATACTTGTGTAAATATCTGTATATGACATGGAATTTAACTTTGAAAGGAAAAATGATAAAAAAAAAGAATGTCTACAAAGTTAGAGCCTAGTAAAAACTTGTGTTTGAAGAATGTAAAACTTTATATCACAAGATGACAAGTTTTATTATCAGAATTTAGGATGGCTTTCAATTTGTGGAAGAGATTTCTCCTCATCTCCCTAATTTGGGAGATCTCCCTAAATTTCCTATTTGAAATATTTGATATTAGCCACTGGCCTATCTAAGCTTCTAGTATGGTGCAGTCAAAGTTTTCCAATATTCTTTTGTTTCCTCATTTTTGATGATACCTCATTTCATAGTCTTCCTGTTTGATGAAATGGCAAAGAAAGAAGTAACTCATAGCTGATTGAAAGCAGGCTAATATCCATTTTTCTTTCTGCCCTTACATTTTTCAGCAGTATTTTCTCCAGAAATATTCAATGATGTTTATTTTTCTCCATACAGGATAGTTTTATAGATTTCCCAGGATCAATTTATATTAAGAAAGGGCTTATGTTTGTGCTTCAGAATTCAATAGCTGGTGAATCATAGGTCAGAGAAAATCCCTGAATGGCAGTCACCTCTTTTGGAGAGTAAGAAATTTCAGGGTAGTGTGAATGAGAGATATTTTCTTACAGTTTGCCTCAGTGTCACAGAATGCTCCCTGGTATGTTAAAGTGAGTAGCACAGACGTAACATCACCTTTGTGACCTTTGAAAACTAGCAGACACTTTATATTTCCAGCTGTTGAAATGTTTCATGTTACTAAATTTTAGGATTGCCTACCCAAAGGAATGGAAAGCTTAAGATTTAGTCAATAATTAACCATTCCTAACATATGACAGAGGAAAAGAAAAAAAGCTTTTCTTTGCATATATTTTCAATACCTATCTCCAGTTTAATTTTTTAAAGACAGTTTCTATATTTATATATACTTAAGTGATCACTATATTAATTACTATATTCTTACAGGTTAAAGCATCTCAAATATTAGTGACACAAATAATCTTTTTTCTCTGAAAAAATTTAATCAGTTAGTATCAAAATTCTTTTACTAGTACATTGCTTTCAGTGGAGTTTACTCATTTGCTCCTGTCTTTCATAAAATTATTAAACACTGCTTGGCCTACAGCAAAAGACATAAAGTAAATGTGACTCTCTCTAGCCTTCTTTTCTGATCATTCAGTGGCTGACTTTAAGCCACTTTTAAAATTAAAAATTAATATACAATTCAAATTGTTAGAACATTTGATTCTGATGGGATATGACTCTTTCTGCCATTTGTCCAGTGACCACTTAGTGCCAAATAAATGAAGAACAGGTACATAAATCCTGTTGCTACACTCATAACTGAGTCACATGGAGCTAGCCTGCAGTCAGAATCTCGCCTGGATGTATGCCTATAGATCTTTTATTCATTTTAACATACTAACACAGTTTCAAGAAAAAGATGACTCTTTTTCTTAGTGCAAGTATGGTAGCAGATGAAGCACTGGTGAGTAGTAGGTGGGTTCTATCAACAATCATTTTAATTTGAGGAAAATATAAAGTCTACTTAGGACTGCTTTTAAACAATTGTTTTATCTTATAAATATGGAAAACACCACAGCACTGACCAATTTTCTTAAGTAAGAAGAAACCAACTTGACAAAAGGAACTAAAGAGATGAATACACAAGCATAGAACTTTGAAGAACATACTTCAAAGTCTGACACCTCAGTTCTGTCTGAATCACACTCTGTGTACGTAAGTCTTCCACTTCTTTCATATATATAGGTCCATCTTTAAAAAATGCAATACTAATTCCAACATATATACATATATTTATTTGTGATTTGCTGCACAAAAGTACCTAAGTGGGATATTTTATAATTTTAGAAGCAATTCATATTTCAGTAGGGAACATATATGATGCATATGACTTTAGTGTATGATACATTCTATTTAGTGTATAATACATTTAGTGTGTGATACATTCTATTTCTTACCATGAATTATACTCCTAACAGTTCTTCTCATAAATCATAGTTATTTATTATATGAAATGCTCAATATGTATTATGGTTTCACTGACATTGTTTTGTATTTAAAATTCAGATAAATTATATCAGCTACTGCAAACATCATGAAATAATGATGGAACAGCTGATACCAATTTTTGTATATAAGCTGACCATAAGTTATATAGGTTATTCACTCATGGGAGAGGGCTAGTTTGTAAGACTAATTATTCTGTCTTTGGAGAGGGAGAGTTAATCTCCACTGAACCTTCAAATGTCGTTACAGTGTTATGCAAAATAAAATTTAGCAATTAGCACACTGTGTGAAGTAAGAGAGGTCCATATGATTATATATTCTTGTATGAGAAGAAGCAGTCTCTCCAAATTAATCAAATGAGCTAACAAATTATTATGGGTAATTACAGGCATCCAGAGATATGAGACTGCTAGCAATCAAACACTTATAAGACTAAGAGAATAATTACTTGTTGTTTGCCTTGAAAAAGATTAAAAATATGCTAACAAACTGCAGCAGTTTGAATTATTTTCCTGTTCACTAATGATCATTTGGAGGACAAGACAAATGAAATGTTTCAGTAGTCTTTCTAAAAGACTACATAGTATTTTCTAACCATTGTACCATTCAGTAATGTACCAGTACCTGAATTTGGAGTAAAGAAATTAACAGAAATCAAAGGGAAAAGTGAGCATTCTTCATTACCTTTAGCCTAAAGCCTAACTGCCTGTAAAGAGTGTTTGAGATAAAATGGGTGACTTAGAGCCGCAATAGGTTAAGGATAGAATATGACAGGTTCATATAAGCCTGTCTCTGGCTAAACTGCAGAAACAGCAAACTCCAGATGTTCATAGTGATTAACTGTGGATGGTGGAGTAAGCTGGAAGGTTAAGCTCTGGAGGTAACCATTTATTCAACCACTCTAAATAGATCAAGATGTTTTCCTCAATAATTTGTGTCTGGTGCCACAGAATGGTTCTATTTATTCTGATTCAATTTGTAAATCAATGTTAGCTTTATCTGACTCAAGCATGGGATAAAATTTGCAGACTTTTTTGCTATAGAAAGCAAAACTCAATTTTCACTCCTGCTGAAGAAAGGTATAAACACTAAAACCACAGAATTCTACACTGGTATTTTTTTTCAGACTAGTTGCATTTTTCTTCTTCTCTGTGCAACTACTTCACTTCAGTAACATTACTTCAGGGTTTTCACTTCCTTTGACATGTCATAGGACTGCCATTCTTAGGAGGAATGTCAGTATGAAATGAATTAATTGTATCAAAGAAGAACTAACAAAAGGAAATGACATATATTTTTCCTTGCATATGGGCATATGTACATGAATAACTATCAATAGTTTATCAATTTTCAAATCAATTTCAATTTCAATTATCAAATTTATCTATTTAATAGTAGCAACCTCTGAGCTTTTTGAAAAAAAAAATGTAAGAACTGAAATAGTCAAGCTTCTGAATTTCAAAATATGTAGGTAAGAAATGACACATTAGATAAACATCCTAATGTAAGTCTATCATATTATTGCTAATGTGTAGTCTGTAAAGATCATGATATGAATCAACTAATCTGGACCATGTGTATACTCATTCTGTACTCTGTTATACCTATAATGAATATATTTAATCATGTATAGTTTGTAGGATATGATAACTGTCATGAGTCTTATGAATTAATTAATGGCTTTATTAATTAACTTATTTAGACAGGGAGACATGTTCCACTAGAAGCAAAAAGTAGAATCTAAAGTATTAAAATTATTTTAGATACAAGCTACAGAATCACAGAATGGTTGAGGTTGGAAGGGACTTCTAGAGATTATCTAGTCCAAGTCCCCTGCTGCAGCAGGGACACCTAGAGCACGTGGCACATGGTGACATCCAGGCGAGTTTGGAAGATCTCCAGAGACGGAGACTCCACAGCCTCCCTGGGCAGCCTATTCCAGGGCTCTGTCACCCTCACAGTGAAGGTCTTCCTCAAATGGAGATGGAACTTCCTGTGTTTCAGCTTATGCCCACTGCCCCTTCTCCTGTCAGTGGCCACCACCAAGAAGAGTTTGGCCCCATCCTCCCTGCATTCTCCCTTCAGGTATTTATACATGTTGATAAGATTCCCTCTCATCCTTCCCTTCTCCAGAGAAAACAGACTCAGCTCAGTCTTTCCTTGCAAGATAAGATGCTCCAGTCCCTTAATCATCTTTTTTTGGTCTCCGCTGGACCAACAGCAGAGCTCTCTCTAGGAGCTCCACATCCCTTTTATACTGAGGAGCCCAGAACTGGACACTGTATTCCAGGTGCGGCCTCATCAGAGCTGAGTAGAGGGGCAGGATTTGACCTGCTGGCAACACTCCTCCTGATGCAGGCCAGGATCTCATTGGCCTTCTCGGCCACGAGGGCACACTGCTGACTCTTAACTTGTTGTCAACCAGAGCTCCCAGATTCCTCTCTGCAGAGCTGCTCTCCAGCAGGCCAATCCCTAGTCTGTACTGGTGCCTGGGGTTATTCCTGTCCAGGTGCAGGACCCTGCACTTGTCCTTATTGAACCTCATGAGGTTCTTCTCTGCCCATCTCTCCAGCCTGTCCAGGTCCCTCTGAATGGCAGCACAGCCTTCTGGAGTATCGGCCACTCTATACAGCTTGGTATTGTCCGCAAGAATGTCCAATCCGTGGATGAAAAGGAGGGAATCACAGAATCACACAGAAGTGCAGAATGGTTGAATTTGGAAGGGACCTCTCTAGAGATCATCTGTTCCAAATCTCTGCTCAAGCAGGGAGACCTAGAGCACAAGGCACATGGTTGCATCCAGTTGGCTTTTGAAGATCTCCGGAGAAGGACACTAAAGGGAAGAGACACACAAGTTTCATTTGCATTTAAATTTCAAAGTCAAACTTGAGAAAATAATGGATGTGAAAGATAGGAATCTTTTAAGCTGTTTTGTATTGATAAGATAGAAAAAGGAAGTTTAAGATGAACATCTTAAGTATGTTTACAATAGAAAATAGGAATATAGGAGTGGAGGGAATGGAATTAGGCTGCAACTCAGGATAAGTTGATTGGAGTGGCTGATAGATCTGTAGGAGTAAAGCACCAGCTTTGTAGTCTATTTTTAAATGAAATTTAGGGCAAATACTCACTAACTTTGTGTGAACAGCAGCAGGACATATGCTTGTAAAGTGGTACTTCAATGCATTTATAATTCAGTAAGTAGAGGCTTAGATTTATATTGTTTATTCTATGTCTGCTTTTGGAGAACTGCAAATCTCTACCTGGAATTAACTTTTTCTACATAACTGTCATGGTTTCATATTTGGGCTTCACATTAACTAAAGACATCCTTCTCCTTCTCTGTAGGCACTAGGAATTAATTCATTTTCTTGAATGATATTTGACCCACTTGGAGTAGTTCTCTGAACCAACAGCTTTTTAACCATTTTTTTTCCAGGACAGCAAGCCTTCAGGGAAGGCTCAGAAAAATTCTCATACTAATTAGAAGCAGGGTCCTACCTCTACATAAGGTATATCAAAGAAGATCACAGATTGTAAGCTATTAAAGAGCCAGGATTTATATTTCTGTAGACCAGGTTCAGCATATGAACAGTATCTAATATTCCAGGAGTGAGTTACTATTGCATTTTTCATTTGGATGAATTTGTCAGCATTCTGCTCCTTGACAGAATCCACAGACTAATCTTTTGTCTGGAGAGTAATTACAGATAGATAACGTAAGGAACAAATTTCTTTGTTAGGAGAATGACTGTTAGCCAAACTCTGCTACAAAATTGGCCTTTATATGTAGTGCAGTGATTGTTGAGATAGGCTCTACTTAAAGTGAAAAACAGTAGCACCATCTGGTCAGCTTTGTGCTGATTAGCAAAAAAGTCACTCTTCTCTGATCAACTCGGTTTCTCTTTCACTGGGCTCAAGAGGTACAAAGAGAGATACAAAAATGAAAGAAGGAATAATGGAACTTATCTCCATTTATGTTACCGATAAATGTCTATATAACACAAAAGTTAAAATAAAGTGACAATTAGAAAATAAAACTCATCTGCAGGGATACTGTCTTTGTAAGAATAAGTAAGAAAAGTATTTGAAGAATAGGGAGTGAATAAGAGTAGGACTACATATATAACATAAGTTTCAAAGCCTAATTTGCAGTCTAATAAAAGAAAATATGAGCAGAAAAGCTCTTAGTGAACCATTTAGTTCATATATCATTTACTTTGCTTTTCATGAGATCAGTTTAAGAGCCATTTAAATAATTATAAATACATATGCTATATTTTTTTCTGAATTCTTCCTCCTTTTTTTTTGTCATTAGACTTCTTAAAACTTCTTGGGGAATAAGATGAATAGTCTGTTGAAATGCAATGTAACAACAAGGTGCATAGGCAATGGAATAACTTTGCTGTATATTCTTACCTTGCTTAAATCTAATGTTGTAGGCTAAAGTCTAGGCCAGATGTTTAGCTGGTAGGAATCATAGTATCTACACAAAAGATGACTGAATTGTAAGACAACTGCTTTCAACTGTCTGCTACTGCTTGGTGCTACTGACAGGTGCTGACTAATAACTTGAAAGTCTTTCAGTCCATTTCAAAACAAAATAAAAATGTTCTGTTTTTATTATTTTACTGTGTCTTGAAATGAGTAAAGTACATAAAACATTCAGTTGTTGACTTCTCAAGTGTCTGTGTTGTTTTAGCAGCCAGTTTATGATATATCTACCAGAAAATATAATCAAAATATTGTCCAAAATAAACTCTTAAAAGTTTAGTCTTAAAGAAAAAATATCATGAGATTTGGAACATTGTCCATGGCACTCATTTCTGGTTATTCTCAGCAGTTCAGCTGAGAATGACTTTGCTCTCTGTTCCATTTCCAGAGCATACTACCTATGAACTTGAAGATTCTAGTACAAGCCAAGAAACTATGACTGAACAGCTGACACACACAAAACCATTCATACTTGATAAATAGTCCCCACAGAACTCCATTACTGAGATACTGGATGGAAATAATAAATAAAATATGAGATGAAATTATCAATAAGGTAAGATCCACTTATTCCTGGAACAGATATCAAAGAAATTATGATATGTTTAGTTTGATTTTGGTGGGTAGTGAAGATGTAGTGTGGAGGAAGATAGCATTCCTTTCCTGAAACACTTTAAATTGATACTGTTTTAAATTATACAAAAGACTGTATAAAGGTCTGGACCTAAGGTTCTTAATTTGAGAAAGGGAAAAACTGGGGGGAGGGCTATGAATATAGATTATGCACAAAACTTCTGAAAATCAAAATCATAAATATATGTGCAGCTTGAGTCCTAGCTCCACGTGGTCCTAGCTCCTAGTCCTAGCTAGAGAAATTCCATTTTTAAAAGAACAGTAGGAGGAAAACAACAGACTTACTTAGCCAAAAGACTATTGTGCTCTTTAAATGTGCCAGTAAACATAGAATAAGGGGAGAAAAATCTGACATTTTCTGATGAAGCTGGTGTAGGATTAAAGATGAGCTAGCCCTGGTCAGCAGTCATGTGCTTCAGGTTTAGATAGTGATCAGATCATGAAGGCCAAATGGTTATGTTAGAAGTTTTGGCAGCAGTTTTAGTAAATAATGATAGTAAGTGATCTCCTCCAGTATTGTGTTCAGTGTCCATAAACTTCCCTAAGGAACAAGAGGAACACAGGCTGAGGGCCCTCGAAGTGCTCAAATGGTGGCTGAGGCCTGGGCTGGGCCTGGGTCAGCAGGGCCATGTGATAGCCTTGGGGCCCTGATTGTCAGTTTTGACAACCCTTTGTCAGTTGAGGGTCTCAAGCAAGCTCTAAAGTTTAACCAAAAATCAGTGAGAATGAGGCAGACTGTGATGGGCACCAGGCCCAAGGGGGAAGGGGCCGACTCATGGGGATGCCAGTAGCTTGTGGTCACTCTCCTCTCTCTGCTCTGAGGAGCCATTATCGAGTGCGTGGCCTGCATGCGAGTGCAGCAAAACCCACAGGTATTGCTGAGTTTTCTCGTCTGGCAATTTGCATGGCACTGTTATTAATGAGGCTTTGCAGGAATTTAGACTACAAACACCAGTAGCATTATTGCTTGCTTTTTTTTCTGATTGGATTGGTAAGATTTTAATTAGGTGAGCAATAAATTCTTGGCTATTTGTGTATGTGTGTGTGAATATTTTCAGGTATTTATTTATATCATAGAATCATAGAATCATAGAATGCCCAAGGTTGGAAGGGACCTCAGAGGTCATCGAGTCCAACCCCCCTGC
>JAVCKT010098980.1:0-10284 GCA_032273925.1 Rhynchotus rufescens | reverse complement strand
TCTCTTTGAAACTTGGCAAAGAAGCAGCAACTTTAAGGGGAAGAAGTGGGAATTTCCCTCTCCTGTGTGCAGGTATCAAGCAATACTCACCAGCTGAAATACCTGCATATCTCATTCCCTTTGCTGGAATCCCAATTCCTATTTCTTTTGGGAAGTTGGTCCTGGAAACGGCTGAATAAATGCCAGGTACCTTTTACTGATACCCACGGGAGGTGTGACCCTTCAAAGGGGTGGGCAATGCTGGCTACCCGGTTCTCGTTGGGCCACCCTCTAGGGACTGGCCTAGGCCTTTGGCCCAAGCCTGTGAGCTTTAGGGCTCTTTCAACTCTCCATAACTTTGACTGCAGTTAAGGGTCACTCAGTACCTCCCAGGAGGAGGCTCTGAGTGGTCTCAGTGTTTAAAATTAATGGATTTGAGCATGAGAATCTGGCCTGGGAGATTTTAATCTGAAGTTACTATTTTTAGCTTGGACTTGAAACAGATTCAAATAGCTCTTTTTCTGCCTTTGATACTGTATTGCTGTCTTAGATCCTTTCCTTTGTTAGCCTCGCAGGCGCCAAGTCCATCGTTGGTCTTAAGACAACTGTAGCCAATGGACTGAGATCAGGGATGAATTTGGCTAGGGATAATTAAAATAATAAATAAAATCACGAAGTGAAGATACATAAAGCAAAAGCTTGAGCTTGGACTGGTTTCTGAGACTCTGAAAGTAATTTAAGTAATCCACGAGAAAATATGCAATGAAATCTGTTTTCCATTATTGTGTGAGTTGGTATGTCTTAGAATTTGATCAAAACTGTTTTTTTTTAAGTATGATGAAGACAGCACAGCTTGAAGGGATCCATAGATCTGAGGGTTTTTTTTTTCAATATAACATTTACAAATTATTATAGACTTGACTTTATGTTCATTTGCTGATAAAACTTGCTGTTCCTATCTCAATCTGAGAATATGAGAGAATCTGAGAATATGAATCTCAATATGAGAATAATTTGTAACTGCATTGTAGCTATCGGTATTTTTGAAGGAAACGGTGGTAAAAGCTCATTATTGAGACATATGTGTGTGATAGCTTCTTCCCCAGACCCTGTTTGTTGTATATGAACATGGATGTGCGGTTGCTGTCTTAGAGATCGATCATCCTGCTAGGATTTTCCAGCTGTGAAGTTCTGAGTGCCTTCCAGCCTCCATGGTGGTGAGCAACAACATGCACAGCTCAGTGTGGAGAAAGCCTGTATAATCCAGCACATCCGTGAGTAAACAGGGCTGCAGGAATCCGTTCCCAGGCCTGTCACTTCTCCCCATCTGTGCTCCCTTTGCTAGCTTTGCATTCCTGTTCCCACACCATCAGTTGATCCCTTTTCTTTCCTAGCTTTTAACCACATCATATTTTTGTCGAGGGATGTCCTTGCCCAGTCCTCCGAGGGGATTTCTTTGGAGGCTTCATCTATTTACGCAGGGATCAAATAATGGTTGCACTGAGTTTCACCAAGCCAAGATTTATCAAGGCCATCAAGGACTGTGAATGTCATTGGCTAGGAATGGGTCAGAAAACAAGAAGTCTGTTTCCTATTTTCTCCCTTGGTACTACAGGGAATTCTGCCTCAGAGAATTTATGAAAATGTCAATAAGTCAAATAAGAGTGTTCCGGATGTTCACAGTAATAATTTACCAGCTGGCAGGGCTTGTCTGTTTACGTCCTCCGTAAGCATCTCATGGGACAGAATGAAGCCTGGTTTGGGGTACTGGGTTGAAAGCAGCTCTTGGGGCATCTGCCAGTACGTTTGTGTTCTGTATAAAGTCAGCTGCTGTGGGATCTTATGCCACTGCTCTTTTAAGGTAAGATGAATAAATAGGCTTGAGGTCTCTTTTCTGCCCAATTGGGAAACTTATTCTGTAACTTTAAAAGCAGTTAAGATGACTCTTTCTGGACACTTCTGATATTGCTGAAAACAGAAGTTTCAGTCTGGTTAGATCAATACTATCTGATTTCATGTGCAGACCAACAGAAAACCCAGTAGGTCCTTCCAGTGCCTTGTTTAAATGGACTCAGCAGCTGGCTGGGAGAGAGGGGAGGAGAGGGAGGCTGTGCAATTGAACAATTGCAAATCCAGTATTTTGAACTATTGACGCTGCTGCAGAACTAGCAAGGAGGCATCTCAGAGAACATGTCAGAGCTCACCTGCCGTCTCTCTCCCTCCACAGGTGCATGAGCAGGTGAATTAGCCTTTACTGCTAGAACATTTCTCCCTACAAGTGCGGAGAAGGGAGATTAGGCTCTCCTAGACCACTATTCCAACAGCAAGGAAAAGCAGCATTCGAATAAAATAGTGAGGAATATCTCAGCAGTGGCACTGCTGTGAGGACGTTGAGGTTTTGGTGGACCATAAGCTCAGTATGATTTATGAGTTGGTGCTTTGTGAAGAAGACTAAGCACGTAGCAGCAAGAAAGTCCTGTGAGTCCTGTGAGTAGTTATGCCTCTTGGGCAGGTATTCTGAATGGGGCATACATATACTTGAAAATGTGTGTAGGGAGACTGCATCTTTCCATTGGGAAGATTGCTCTTCCTGCCCATTTGAAGCATGGGAATATTGGGTGACACTGAGAGGCAGCAAATTGGAGTGGATTGGAAAGATGTGTTGTCATGCAGGGAGCTCCCTTCCAGAAATGTTGATGCCTCCTGTTGGCTCCAGAAGAGTTTCAGGTTTACGGTGTAGTACTGGGACTGACTCTACAGAAACCATTAAAAATCAAAAGAAATAAAAAAGGAAAGAAAGAACTGAGCATCCCTGATGCCTGTCCCTGATGAGATCCCAGTGAATTAGACTGTCAGAGTTAAAATTACTAAGACAATTTCAAGAGGATTTGTAAGAATCTAAACTTACACTTCAAAAATAAACCTTTCTAATGAATGAGGAGAGGAAGGGTAATGTTGACACCTCTCGCAGGGGGGAATATGTGATTTGTGCTGGATACTGCAGGCAGGCTGCATGCATGTAAAATCTATAAGGCTGACCGGAGACTATCTAGGGATATTGAATGCTGTAAATGCCTGAAATGCTTTGGATTTCATAGAGTTGTACCCTTTTTAGGGATAGGGATGTTTTGCTCAAAAAAAACTAGTTGAACTGACTCGTAGAGAGAGCAGAGAACCTGTAGCCACTTCTATTTCTTCCTCAGTTGCCAACAGTTGCAGCTTACCAAGAAGAGCTCCGTCAGTGATGGATGAGTGCTGAAAACTTTGGTGAAGTCGGTCAAACTTGCTTCTCTGATCCCAGAAAATGTGGATCAAGGAATTAGGTTGGGAATCTTGAAGGGTTTTTTTCCTAAGTTTAAAAGAGATTAAAAGCTTGCTCTCTGACCTCTTTCTCTTGGGGTTGCATGCTTCTCTGTTCATGAGGTTTTCCATAGGTCTTTGTGCTGTGGCCAAAACACAAGGAGGAGGCTTTTCCTGATTTTAGCAAATGCTAAAAGTTCAGAGGAGTAGTGGATCCCCTTTATTTCAACCTAAAAGTTTCCATGGGCTTATGTTTTGTGGCAAAACTCATGTCTTTTTTTTCTTTTGATTGTTTGTTGTTGATATTCGAATGCAACCATTTTCTCCCGTTTTCATTTCCTTTGTGCTGAAGATCTATTGAGGTAATCTTGAATCTTCTGAAGCAGTTTCCAGATATTTTTTGGCTTTCTCGAAGAGAGAAAGCAAATTCATGTACCAAAAGCATCCAGGGAGGAATGATGAATTCACTTCTGTGTGGCAGAGAGGCTGAAGGTGCCACCTGTGCTGCCTCTGGTGCTCAGCGAGCACCTTTATTCTCCTCGTTTGCCTTTGCACCACTTGCCAACCATTCAGATACAGGTTCTCCCCTGAGTGCTGTTGGTTTTGGAGCTTGTGCCTGTTAGCTCAGCACAACGCTCTGGACCTGAAGAATGCAACCAAAAAGCTCACAGGGTTATGTGTATAAAAAAGCAAACAAAAAAGCCCAAAGTGCTGCTGCCCGTGAAGGCGCCCGGCCTCGCTCTGGTCGCCTCCCTGGGCTGCAAAGTTAGCAATGGTCAATCCCAACTTATGGGCTGAGAAAGAATGTGATATGGGCTTTACATTATTGTGTAGATTGCTGCTGATGGTGGAATCGAAGTTCTGGGCGAAGAATCACAAACTTGGTCAATCAGTGCCAGTGCTTTCCTGGGTGGTGTTGGAAAGGTCCTCTGGCAAGCCTGACCAGCGCGGAGCACTTTGGCTCGGTAGGTGAAGCTGCACAGCGGGAGCACGGATAAAAGGGGGACAGATTCAGCTGTTTTCACCACTCTTTTGTTCTCTTATTCCTAGCGAGTTACTGCTTCTTGGACAAGGTGGGAAGAATCTGTGGGATTTCATTCTTTAACAAAAGCATCCTTTTTTTCCCCAATGTTAATTACTCATTTGTGCCAAACTAGGAATGAGAAACAGAGTTTAAGGATCTAATTAACATTTGCTTCCCCTTTCAGCAGATTGGTCTTTACTGTCATAAACTCTGTGATGAAACTATTTTTGCCTAGTTTCTTGTCATTTGAGACTCCTCCAGCCTCCGCAGGCTCTAGTTTCCAGTTTAGGAAAACAAACAAACCAAAAAAGCAAAGCTAGAAAGAGTATCCCACCACTTTAGAGAAAGGACAAACATCATTCGTTTGTCCACATGTCTTCCTCTCAGCTCAGCAGTGATTAGTGCACGTGCTAGACGTAATTTTTACCATGAGGGCTTCTTCACACAGCTTTGGTTCCAATATATCTGTAGCAGGCACGGCTAAGGAGGAATTTTTTGGCTTGGTTTGGCTTGTTCCCATATAGACATAGGCAACATATGTAGCCTATGTAGCCATAGGGCTGTGTCTAGCAAAGGCTGCATTATCCTGGCCAACACGGACTGGTCTAGTTAAAGCAGTGAACAACCTTAGGTTTAGGTTCTTGCTTTGGATGCAAACCAAGGAGTGTCACTTTTTTTTTTCCAGAAATATTGCTTCTCAGAAACAAGGGCTAGAGGTTTTGATTCAGAGTTCTTAATTTTGGAAGGCATTTTGAGGTTTGCTAAAGGTGCTATATTTAGTCATAAAAATAACAAAATGAAAAATACATAAGTGTTTTTATAGTAAGAATAATGAAGATTTATAGAGTAGAGCTAGCTGCAGTGTTCCTTGCATAGGAACTCTATATTGAACAGAGTGATTGAATGTTTGGCTTTTAAAAAGAGGGGAAAAAAACAAAAACCAGATGAATAATGAGAAACAAATCCTTCTGCTGGTGAAAAGCCAAACCTGTGTTTTGAAAATTAAATGTTTTTTGGTTTAAGCAATGAAAAAAATGGACTTGATCTTTGCAGCAGCTTGGATTTATTATTGGAACCAGTTGGCTGTGCCACAGAGGAGAGGAATCTTCTGGTAATTAGAGCAAGAAACTGGGAGTCAGAAGCATTAGGGTCTGTTTTTGGCTCTGGCACTAACACACTGTAGCCTTGGGAAACATGCTGCCTCATTTGTACCTCGGCTTTCCCATCTATAAAATGGGGCTAAGGAAATAATTTGGCTTCCCAAATTGCAGGCACTAATTAAAGGACATTTCTCCAGCACCTTGAGGTCTTCATTGTCAGCGAGCGGCTTTTCACAAGCCGGCGGTTCAGGCGCTTTTGCAAAGCCTTGCCCTAAACATTTACAAACCTGATTGCCCAGATTCCTAAATCCACGTGTGGGCATCTAATTGAAAAGGGCCGTGTTTCCAGAAGCCTGTCCGCTGGTGCGAAGGAGCGCGATGGGGAGTGTTTTGTCGCTGGACGTAACTGTGAAAGCAGAGCCATCACGGGACTCTCTCCCACTGGGATCCTGCCATTTAGCAGGGCCAATTCCACAGGCTCCCGACGGAAACGTCTCATCCCTGCGGGCTTCCCGGCTCCCCGTGTTAGGGCTCCGGCGGAGCAGCTGCGAAAGAGGCAGTGGGGGACGGACACCCTGGGCAGGCCGAGCGCTCGGAGCTCTCCAAGGGCTGCCGAAACGCTCCTCGGCCCCTTGGATCCAGCTCCCTTAGGAAAGCAGCCGCTCGAATGAATGGAAGTCCCGGCTGGCTGCACAGCCTCGCCACGGTCACCGCGGCCTCCCAGGGCCCTGTGTCCCACTCAGCTCCCGCAGCGTTCCCGTCGGAATGGCCGCGTGCTCGGCCAGCCCTTCCTTGGGACGCCGCCGTGGCCGGAGAGCAAAGGGAACGTCGCGCGCCCTGGGATCCATCCCTCCCTGGAGCCGGGAAACGCGCGCTGACAGGACAGGAAATTCTCGCGAACCACAAGGCCCTGGAACTTGCCTCTTGGCTTCCTGTGGGCCTTGCCCAGGTTTCAGCTGGCGTGTGTAAAGATTATTAATAGCAATAGTTGCATTAGCAGGTCTATATTTTTCTTTTCCTGTTAACCCAGATATTTCTTCATGCGAGACCTTCGGCCTGCTTTTATCCAAAGTAGCCAGAGTTGGACCCAGGAATGTGGCAGCGCAGGAGTTCAACGATCCTTTGGCCCAACGGGAAGCCAAGCAGGGATTTCACCTTATGGAAGGCTCTGGAAGAGGACTGGGTCTGAAATCCCTGTGCAAAACAAATAGCTCCAAGCTGGGCCAGGCTTTGCTTTCACAAGCCACGGGGCATTTCCACAAAGCTTTCTCTCCACGTTGCCTGGCCATGTCTGTCCCGTCCTGTTCCCCTCTCTCATCCTGCTGTAGCTCTTGCCCAGCTGAGTGATGAACTGGCTATGGAATTGGTCTTGATTTGGAGGGAAGGGAAGAAGTAAAAGATCCTCTTTTTTCCTTTTCAGCTACACAAACTGGTAGTTGTGGTGACAGTGAGAGTGTGACGAGGAGGGAAAATATGGGAGCTACTTAAGCCAGCACTTCCACTGAAACAAGTCCTTGTGAAAGCAGAGGCTAAGCCCGGATCAAGGGAAGCTCGCTCCCATCCTGTCTTTGAGCCTGGAGGAGCTCAGAGTGTGTCTTGGCTGCAGCAGCGAGCAAGGTGCACGTGTGTGGCTGGGTGTTTGTGTCCAAAGACACAGTTTGTGCCTTCAGAGTCTGGTCCCTGGGTAGGAAGCTCTGCTGGTTGCTGGGCAGAAAAGCCCTGCCATGGTCAACAGTCCTGCAGATGTGCTTTGCAGAGAAGAGAGGGGTTGTATGGAGACTGGAAAGTCTTAGATTCACCACATTTTGGAAGGAATGTGGCTTCTAAACATAAGTTTTCCTTCTTCAAAAATTAGTACATTGCTTTTAATTCTCTAAAGGGTGTGTATTTGCGCAAGGTGGGGATACGTGCTGATGGAGGGAAGGAACTGGTTATCATCCTAGACAGAATGTTGGACAAATTTGACCCAAGGCTTGACAGGTAGCAACATTTGGGTGGTTATGAGTACCCAGCAAGGTTTTCTCACCATGTCTCACAAGACCTAACACGAGGAAGAGAAGACCTAAACTTGGCATGTGCCAAGCGCTCCCTGCAGACCACTGATTTCATCCTCTCTGCTGGAGCTGGCGTGTCAGGCTTGGGCAAAGCAGCATTTTGTCTAGCAGAGCGATGGAAGGAGCGTTCTGAAAAGCACTGATGAGGCTGAGCAGCACTCGGGTGCGTCAGAGAATGACCTCCCCAGGGCCACTGCTCACAAGAAGTTAAACTGGGCTTTTTGGGGCGATGAGCTGATGGTGGGACTCTCTTGAGGAGGCCTTGTCACAGGAAAAAGTGCCGAGATGAATAAGATTCCAGCTTTGTTTACTCCAGATTTATTCTGGAGTATAATATGCATTGTAAATAACTTTTTTGAATTTTCCTAGGAAAGTATGTGCATGCAGCCTGTCCTTATTTATTTTCTCTGTTTTTCAGGCTTAGCCCAAAGTGGTAGCAGTTGCTCATTTTTCCCAAATGTGCATGCTTTGGAAAACAAGCTCAACATGTAATTTCCCTTCCTGTACTGTGCAGGGCTTCGCGTTGGCCATGCCGAACAATAGCTTTGAAGGGCCACCCGCAAGACAAGCTGGCCTCCAACGCACGTTTTGAGCAGGAGCCCTTAACCTTCAACAACGAGAACAAGTCCAGGGCTGGACCCACTAATTCCCTTTATTAGGTGGCCAGGACGTGAGCTCCTTTTATTCCTCCTTCCTCTCTATTGTGTTGCTGGAGCATTGCTGTGCGGAAGAGGAGACATCAGAGACATTCTTTCCGTGTGATCGGGCTGAATCTCTCTCTTTTCTGTGATTTTTATTCTGCTTGGGAGAGCAACTATAGTTTGCTCCGGGGACCAAACTTGAGCCGTAACGAGGCTTCCTTTCTCCTGACGTCTCTTTTGACCTCTGTTTCACTCCTAGCTGCTGTGTCAACTCAACAGCCCTGGAGCATGTCCTGACCTTGTAGTATCCCTGCAGAAGTCACTCAGAGTGATGGTGCGTTGGTCATGAACTGCCCGCTCCAAAGCCTGTGACACACAGGTTGTTTCTCAGAGGTTAGGTTTTCTTTCCATCTGCAGGTTGCTTTGATCGCATTTACCTGTGGAGTTCAGCTAAGGTCCAGCCCAGTATGCTAAGTCTTAGAACAGCAGTTGGAATATATCTGAATGTAGCCACCCTGCTCATACCAACTCCTATATGAATGCTGGCCAGCAAAGCTTTGCCCTCTGAGGAGGGGTGTATCTTAATCCCGAAGTTGATGGTTGACCTCCTTTCTCCCCAACATCCTGACAAATTTTCTCTGACCCCTTCAGTTTCCAACTAAGAGAAATACTGTGACCCGAAGCAGAAGTGTCCTTGACTTTCCTGGGGACATTTCTGTGTCCTTCCTTGCCCCCTGCTCTCACATTGTGCTCTCTGTCTCTCCCCAGGAAGGCAGCTCAGCACCAGCTCTGCGTTTGTCTTCTTCTCTAGAGGGTCATACAGAGCCCTGGCGATGAGAGGGGATGGCTCCAGTGCTGTCCTTCCCATCGTGGAAAAGGCTGCAGATTATTTCTGTTTCCTTTCACCTCATTTTTCCCAAAATGTTTCTTACAAAGGCACCTTGTTGTGCAGAACGGGCACCATTCACCTCTCCAGCCACTCTCTTGGCCACCTTTTCATGCAACCTGAGCCCTCCTGCTGGTGCCCGGCTCTCCACACCAACGATCAGGATGCATGAAAAGATCTGCACTTCTGACTTCTGTTGTTAAATGTCATGGGAAGAAGGAGCATGACAGTTAACTCTTGGCGTGGCCTGTCCGGAGCGTGGAGCCAGCTGGCAGCAAAATGAAGACTGAATTTTAATCACCAAGAATGCCTTGAGTAAGAAAGGGAAGGAAATCTCTTGCCTTTTATTTATTTATTTATTTTGCTTTCAGATGGAAGGAAATCTCTTGCCTTTTATTTATTTATTTATTTATTTATTTATTTATTTATTTATCTTGCTTTCAGATGGAAATTGCAAAGCATTTTACTGAATGGCATTACCCTCATTTTGCATGTATGGCAAACTGAGGTGCAAACAGAATTACTTGACTCACTGAGAAGCAGCTGAGAGCTGTTTTAGGGAGCGAGAGCTGTGGAGTAAAAGAGAGCCTACCAGTTTTTAGGTTATATACAGGAGGCAGAGAGATTGAGGGCTGCTTTTCCAGCATCCTCCGTTTCTGAATGCAGGTCTCTTGCTCCCTTGGTCCAGCATCACTCCGAGCGGCTGGAATTCCTGGGATACCCGTCCTGATGGAGCAGCGCTGGAGGCGCAAGCCCCGCGCGCGGGGCCAGCGGAGCCGCTCGTGGCCTCCGTGGCCTCGTGGCCTCCGTGAGCTGCCCGTCTCCTCTGGACACAGGTGCCTGCGGTGCAGAGCCGCGTCCCGGGCGGCTGCGGGCAGGACCTTGGGCAGGGCAGCGTGTCTGGGGACTAGGAGGCCCCAAACATCCAAAGGAGGACATAGGGTTCAGAAGACGAGAAGAGCCTGAGCAGCTGAGCTGAAAGGTCGCCTTTAGACTGAAAATGGAACAGAGATCGTTTCTGATGGTGAAAATTCCCAGGTGCCACATAAGCGGGGCACTAAACAGAGGAACAAGGCTGGCCAGCTACGGTCTGAGGTTGCACGGGGGCAGCCTGGGCCTCTCTGACCGCCAGTGAAAGCTGAAATATTTTCCCCTCGTTACTGCCCAGCGACTTGCAGCGCTGCCTTTGCTGCTCTGTGATTCCCCTTTGAGTGCAAGGAAGGCTGCTGAGACGCCGGAGGAGCAGGATTTGCCGTGGTGCCACATTTGCACCTTGCTCCGCCGTCACGTCCCAGCACTC
>JAVCKT010098979.1:0-10286 GCA_032273925.1 Rhynchotus rufescens | reverse complement strand
AACAACTACCTGCCGTCCTTCAGACCTTCCTTCCTTGCTTCCTTCCTTGCTTCCTTCCGTTTTTTTTTTTTTTAATTTTTAAGTTTGTAGCTGTAGCAAGAAAATTTTCTACTATGATATTTTTTCTTATCCGTTTTTATTTCTGTAGGCACATCCACTCAAATGCTTCAGCATACTTATCCATGAGAATTAGTGGAGCCTGTTTGTGATGAACGCACACAACGTTTTTTTCTGCTAGGAAAGCTATTTTTTCAATTTTTTGCATCAGTATAGGTATATTTTCAAACATCTATTTAAAAACAACTACAGTGATGGGAGATATGTCAAATAACTGCAGCAACAAAGAGTGCACCAATAGCAGCTGTCTTTGTGGTTTACTAAGCCTTAGAATTTTTTGTGCTTTTATTTAGACTATGATAGTGACAATTTATGCTCTCTGTACACCTGACTTGTTATTTCTGAATAGCTATTCTGCCATTTCCAGAGGTGATACTTGCCTAATTAGCAATAGAGTAGGTCTAGCATTTTGCCCGTGTTACCTACAAACAGTGTTCATATTTAAGATCCCATGAATATCTATGTTAAAGAGAACAAGTGGTGAGAAAAGTTTTGAAACTAAAATATTTTTTATGAAGGAGGTTAAAAATAAAAGCTAATAATTTTATTTTGGATTAGTAGTAGTATTTGCTGAGAAAGCTTTGCATGAACTGAAAACAGAGGGAAAACCTGAATGCCGGGAAGAGAGGCCTGCAAAAAATACACACAAAAATAATTTATTAAATTGTTATATTATTTAATGTGAATATTATCTAATAATTATTTAATAATTAACATTATTCTTGCTTGGTATACAGTTCAGAAGACAATTTACAGCTAATTCCATGCAACATGCATTTTTGACTGTATACATTTTGACAAATGTTTGGTGCATATTTTTGATTATACAACTGTTGCATTTTTTAAGTCTTCCAGATTTTTGCACTCCTGTAGCAGAAATGTTGTGAATGGGAGCCTGTATCTTCCAATGTATTTACTAGCATTATTGTAAACTCCTGTCTCACACATTTACTCTTGCACAGCCATATGTGAGTAATTTAGTTTGGAAAATGCTCTTGTTTTCCTCTATGTTTTGTTCTCATATTGCTTAGCTTAATAAAACAGGACACATTTAGATCTCTGCCAAGAAGTAGTCAGTTTTGAAAAACAGGCCGGAGAAATGCTGTACAGTGGTGTTGGGACTGATATTTCAACTTTTTTTTTTTTTTTTGTCTATTCAATCTCAATCTCTTTGTTTACATTACTGCTCCCTTTCAGATTTGCAATATTTCAGTTGCAAAAGAGTTTGTAATCAAAGTATCATGAACATTATGAAGAGCATGGATGTATGCTTGGGCACTGGCCATCTTTATTGGCTAGTGTCTGTCTTTATTCTTCATATGTTCTGTAAAAACAATCCCACATTGTAAATATTGAGTACTTACAATATAAAGTAAAATACCAGTGCTTTCCCCAACCTTTCTGAAGCTCTGCCAGTGGTTACAGTGAGGCCAGGAGACTGGGAAGATCAAGGATCATCAATAAGTCACTGTTAGACCGCTGACTACATGGTAACTACGTTCCATGATGTACTATGGGATTCCTGGAGTCTGGAACCCTACTGGCAGGGAAACACGTGTTTCCAGTTTCATGTAATTGCCTCGCCAAACTAAATAAGTAAAATATGGAATTCAAATCAAATCTTTTAATAGCAAGTAATTAATTATCAGCTTGCCTGAACTGTATGAACAATTCCTTAAAAGTTTTGCCGCCTAATGGTTTTGATAGGAAATGTTTGGTTAGCTTTGTGGTCCCGAAGTAACAGGATATTATTAATCTCAAAACAAACTGATACATTAAAATTCCAGTTGAATCGTTAATACAAGAATATCAAGTCATTCCCTAGTCTGAAGCTAATGCTGAGACTACATCTGCAATGCTAATGAAGGCTGTCTTTCTAAATTATTGGTGGCAAGGACAGACAACATTTTTTTCCCCCTCTGCAGAACTTTGCAGGAAACATTCCAGTATGATTCATGCCAATGACTTCAAGATAAAAAAAACTGATAATTGTGACCAGAAGCCAACTTGATTCACACAGCTGCGTAAATATGAGCTAATTAACGCACAATGCAAAATTTCCTGAAGCTTGCGACTTGTGAGACTTCAAACTCTCTGTTCCCTTGGGGGGTAATAAGGAGAATATTGCTTGTGTGCTCTGGGACAGAAAGCATGCTGTCAACAAACCAGTGAGGTCCAGGAGTACTCTTGCAGAAGCACAGCTATGAAGAGCATTTCTTCCGAAAACGGCAGGGGAATTGTTACTCTGGATCACATTAGTGGTCTGCCAAGGCCAGGAATATCTGTAAGAGGCTGCTTATTCACTTTGTAAGGGAAAGTCATTATTAAGTAATTATGAATTTATTTACACCATAGGAGAGTATTTCCACTTATTAGAAAATAGCTTATGCCTCAAGTTGAGGGTTTATATCTCCTTCTTAATTCTATTTTGTTCGTAATCTTTAGTGTTAAGGATACTGAGGATATGGATCTGGTTGTAGGGTACAGAATTACTGAATTTGCAGTGTTTCACTCCAGTTTCTTATTCTTAAGTTATTTTCACTGGTAGCTAGCTTTTAAAACTTTTAAACTGGAAAAGCAATGTGTTGTCTAGGTACAATTTGTGGTAGATTAGTTTGAGTAATGATATTTAATCCAGATTTAATGAAAAGCTCTATCCAAGTGAAAAAAAAAAGTAGTCAGATAATAATCACTTTGCATTAAAATAGGAAAAATAATGTTTTAAAAGCAATACCTCTATTCCTATTTTGCAGTGTCTTGAAAACATCTTGGGACTGATGTGAAATGATATTGCTTGTGAAAGTTATTTTGAAATGAATGTGAATATGAAATTTCAAATCTTTCATTCTGACACACAGATAGAGGAATTCTATCTTTGAGATATCTGTTTATGAAAGGATTTAACCTGCTGAAATTGAATGAAACATTTTAGTTTTCTATAAGAGATAGATGAGACTCTGTCTCTGAAATAAATTCTGCAAATTCTACCCCACTCAAAATAAATAAATAAATAAATAAATAAATAAATAAATAAATAAATAAATAAATAAATAAAAAGGAAAGGAAACACATGATATAATTGCATGGATTTTTTTCTCCATAGTTGTTAAAAGAATTTGGAATGAAAATATCAAAGGAAAAGGAATTCTTCAGCAAAAATTCAACTGTATTTACACCAGGTGCAGTCTCCCAAAAATGGGTAATGTAACAAATAAAAGCTTGAAGTCTTGCAATATAATACATATTTCATATCACACTGGTAACTGCTACTTTCTATTAGTGACTCTGCCATAGGATCAGTGACTTTTCTGTCCTCTATTGAGTTTCTAATGCCATGAGAAAGGAACTAATGTGATAAAAGTCGTATAGTATTAGTGACTTTCTATCATATTGGTGAAGTGAATTTTTATTGTATTAACAAAAACAGAATTCCAAATTACCATAGCAACTGACCAAAATGATAAAAAAGCACTTATAAAATCAATTGAGAACTCTATATGGTTAGTCAGCTTTGTGTTCACAAATCCAGTCTGCTTACATTTTTTTCCTGAAGCCCACATTTGTGCCTTGTGTTCCAAAAGTAGGATCATTGCCCTCTGGAATTATATCTTTTTGATTTTTTATTGTTTGTTGGCATTATTATATCTTAAAGGAGTGTTAGTCATGGATGGGTACATTAATGAAGAATCCCAAAATATGATAAAAGTCATGCCGGTTCAAAAAAAAACTCCACCAAAAATAAAGAGCAGAGTGAATGAATCAGCCATAAATTTTCATCAAGTACCTTTCTAAACACTTTCTCTTTTTCGGTTTTTGCATGGATTTAAAGCTTTTCCTTGTGGAAAACACAGCTACACGAGGTTTTGTTTAGATTGTAAACAGTATATTGGTTATTTATATGAGAAAGAAGAAAAAACATTTGCTTTGTAACAGTTTTGAAAGTAATACACCAAATGTCATCCGTGTTCTTTGCAGAGTAATTTAATCAGCATCTATTGATGCATAACATTGCCAGTCATATTGGGATTACACTATCCAAAAAATGCATCTGCCTAACAGAGGAAAGTTTTGTTCAAGATTTGTTCTTGCTCCAGCAGCTCATCATAGTGTGCAGTAAGAGTGTAATGGAAATGTTCTGAATTGCCCACCCTTTCTACTTTTCTGTACCCTGAACTTCATTTGGATATAGAGAATAACTGGTTGTGGTGGGTATACTTAGTACTATGTGGAATCACACAGCATTCCTTCTATTTTTATAATGAAATTTCACCTTTGTTTACCTTGTTTAAGTCAATATAGAGTGAGTGTGCATGTGTGTGCATGGAGCTTTGTGTGGATATAGATACACATGCAAACATGCTGTCCTAATATACATTCCTCCCAGCTTTGGCTTCTAGCTATTCTTCCTGTTTTGGCTGAGAACCTATTTCTGTGAACTACCAGCTGGAACCCTTCTGTTGTGAGGAGAGTTCCAAATTCCTGCTTCTAGTCCCTTGAAACTGTTTGGAATTGTAAGTAAAAAAAACCTCCTGGGTCTTCAGATATGAATTTCTACTTAGAATAGTGAGAACTTTGCAAAATTTGAGGAGAAAAAGTCAAATGATGTTATGGTGTCTGGATACATTGTAATGCCCCAGCACTTTTCTAAAAAAATTTGCTGTGTTGAAAAAGTAATATGCACATTGGCTAACACTTATGAATGGGATTTTATGAATGATAGAGTGAAGCTTGTCATGATAATAAGCTCAGACATCTTAATTCTCTTGGTTACAAAGGGCTCTCCCCAGGTCAGCTCTGGAACTCTCTGCTGGGACACGTGCTGCTCACTTCCAAGGGCACACTGTTCTTGCTTCCAGAAGTCATTACTTTGATCACCAGCTCCTCATTTATTCCTAGAGTGAAGTTTTCTCCCAAGTGTTCTTTTTTGGGTTTATTAACCCTCTGTCTTTCATATGCATTTTGGCATGTTCAGATTCCCCATTCCTCTATTAACTTCCTTCTTTGCATTCTTGAACTTAGAGTCCTTTAGGCATTTTGTCAGACACTTTGAAGCACTGTCAGAGCTCTTGCTAGCCAAAAGCTTTTCTAGATTGCTTCATATTCCCCAGCCATGCTAATGTGGCCTGTCTTCTAAGCTGGTTGCATGGTGAGTATTGGATTTCTGTGTGAATGATCTGGGCCTGCAGTTTCTTTAAGCTGTGTTGCTTTACACTGGCACTTTATACACCAAGTGATTCCACAAGCATTTAGAAAGGTATTTCTGCAATGCATGAAATGCATGTTAAATTCTAAAGTGCTACTTTTCAGTGCTTTTAGACAGCATGAATCTCATCATATATACAGCAGACATTGTATAGTAAGTCATATTTACTAAGATGAAAAACAAGTATGTCAATGTTATTGTCTGATGTTGTCAGTATTTATCTTGACTCTTAAATTGCTAATCTCTACAGAATTACCTGGATAGTAGGGTTTTTTTTCCTAAATCATCAAGAGTCTATAATTTTTATCACCGCTACCTATTTATTTGCCTTTCTCAGAAGTCTGTTTGGAAAGTAATGCTATGGAAAGCAATGGCTCTGTAGTTTACAGAGATATTCAGAGATATAAAATAGAAACAGAAGTCAATAAAATTCAGACTATATTCACAATCCCCACCTTCTAGATTTTTTACATTATAATATTACAACACTGTAGTTATATTTAAGAACCGAAAGTGGCTTTTAATGGGTTCAGAAATCTTCATATTTTCTGAGCCCAGCAACTTGAATACAGGCATTACTTAGATCTTTGGTGTGCTACCTACTTGGTGATACCAAAATGTTGATTTGTTATTTTAATGCCTCTGAATGGCAAGAGAAATGTATAGAAGGAAGATATAGGACTTAGGAGTGAATTATAAAGGTAGTCTTTATTGTGTTTAAGGTACAGAATATTTTCTCACTGTGTCTCAGTAGTGATGGTGGCATGAATTTGTAAGAAAATCCATAATATAAACTCTTTAAAGAAGCTGATTAAGAGATAGAGTCATTTGTGCATCAATTTACTTCTTGATCTGCAAAAATCTGTCACTACTTCTAACAGAATGGAAAATGCAAAAGAAAGGTGTCTGAACAAAGGGAAGGTGGTGAACAAGGCATAATATACTTCTTTTCTGAATTTATGAGAGCAGTTGCTCAGCAACAGAACACAATTTGATCTGTTTTTGATACCTCCTCTTGTAATGTCTATATGCCTTATAATGTCTTATTTCTTACAGTTTTGGTAAAAATAGATATTAAACCCTGTCATAAATGCATAGAGGAGACAGATCTCTGAAGGAAAAGGAGAGAGTTGCAATTGCTGTATCAGCCTAGAAACAAATATATTGCCATCTCATGGGAAGGCATCAAGGTGCACAGGTAAAACTTTCCATGTCCTAGACCAGGTGAAGCATTTCACAAGCATGAATTTTTGATCACAAAGAAAGTCATTACTGCTTTTCCATTACTGATATCTCCTGATTATATCACATACATATGATACTGGCCAGGAACAACTTGCAGCATTGGTTTTCTTTTCTTTTTTTTTTTAAGTTTTCATTTTTTTTTTTTTTTACAGGGGTCTTGAAGTTAAAGAATCAGTACTGTTTGTTTGTTTTCATTTTCCCAAAAAACCCGTCCTTTCCTTTTTCCTGAGTCTGGGGGTAGGACATACTATATTACTGATATTTTTAAACTGTTAATTAACATTTAGTTTCTGGAATGGTTATCTTGTGACTAGCTGTATTATTGAGAGAAAGAAAAAAAAGAATATCTTCAAATGCATCATAACAATAGTCCTTTGACTTTCCAAAAATTCCCATATATATTTCCCAATGCATTTTCCTAAAAAAAAAAGAGAAGAGTGACTTGATCCAGTAATGAGTTATCAGATTTAATTTGTTGCAGTGTATCGGTCTGTTTGGTGACTTCCCAGGTATTTCTAGTCATCAGGCAATTCAGAAAAACAATTGGTCATTTTTTTTTCGTTGGACATTGGCTGAATCACTGGGGAACAGGGTTTGGGTATGGGCAGTACAGAAGGTCATTTGCCCTGAAGGTCTTCATGAGAAGGATAACAAGAGGCAAAAGCAGCAAGCTATATATCTGCTCCTCTGCAAAGACAGTAATAGAGATGCCCAAAGGAGGGCACAGCTCTCGAGATCTCCTGCTCCAGCTGCTGCAGGCTAAGACATGAATAAGCTTGTCATTCAAGGAGAAGGAAAACAGTACATTCACTGCAAGTGTCTCTGGAAGGCTCCAAAAATTACACCCTGACTCAAGTGTTACAGGACCCCTTCTCCCCCTGCTCTCTATAGGAAGTGGATTTCCTGTATGCACAAGAGAAATTTTAAAGCTCAACTCCCAACCCTTGCAAACATGCCAGATTCTTCTGTATCTTTCTAAACACTGAAGGAGTTACTATCACACTCTTTCAAGTCCCTTTCTGGAAAAAAAAAAAAAAGAGTTTTTGAAAAAATCCAGGTGTGAAAATAAAATCCAGTACTTATTGCATTTATTATAGCTTCAAGGCTATACAGTAGTTTAAGATATTTAAGATGGGTTTGCAAAATTTGCAATACCTCCTGTAATATATCTCTTTCACCTTAAAACATGCCATTTCATTATGTAAATTGACACTTAGAGGATGTGAATGCAAATGTGTTTACAAGAAGAAAGTACGTGAAGGCCACTGACAGGGCTAAAGTCTGTGTCTACTGTGTGTAAGCTAGGAGTGATAAAGCTGCTACAAATCATATTGACAAACTATGCAACCAAAACTGTCATGTGAGCTTGTGTAGTGATAGAGAGGCCTAAGTAGAGCAACTATCATAATCACATTGTTCTAACAAGGGAGACTGAAGAATCTGTATCCACTTCATGTTGCCTTCCTAAAGATACCACTATCCCAAGCGACATAAAATGCAAGCAGTGACAAAGTGCAGAAGGCAGCATTTTTTAAAAGGATGATTTAGACTTTAATTCATTATTCCCAGGGAGATGCAATTTACCATTTAACTTAGGAACCAATTGGGAATGTGAAGGTACCCTTTGTTACTAGACTTTAAAATCTACATACTTCAAGTGTTTGAATTAGAACTTAGAGGGTTTAGGCCTTCATTGGACACAACCATATGACTGCCTTGTTTTGGCAATGAGGTGGGCTGTTTCTGCTCTATTTTCCACTCTTTTCAACACTGATCTGGCCCTGCAAGGTCTCCTGATGAGGAAAGTGCTAAGTTAATGGACCGACTTTTCTCCCAAATCATTTTAAACATTGCACACACGAGCTGAACACTAGCTTTGTTGACTTTTTGAGGTAACTCTAATAATGGAATAAGCCATGATTGAATTACAATCTTCATTTAAGAGCCAAAACTATAGCCAAATTACGTACATGAATCAGGCTCTCAGAGCTACTGAGGTGGACTGAAAAAGTGACCCACAGCCCCCTTGGAACTCCTTGCTCCTGGGCTGTCTCTCAGATTGCCTGATACAATGCAGAGTAACCTGCAGGATTATACAATCCTGGTAGTACAATCAGATGCCAGTGTATTTAACCTGTTATTACCTTGGGCTACAGGCAAGCCTATATAGTAACTGATGTGACTAAATTTCCATTCTCCACAGATAAACCTTCTGGTTTGGTTACACAGATTATGTAGTACATAGAAATAATTTTTTGCAGAATTGTGTCCAGCAGAGCATACTCTACCCTTAGGTAATTTCCTTTTAATAATATATTTAAGAATAGCCTGCTTCATACATAGCACAACACAGCAGTACCCGCTGACATGTTTTAAACTCTACAAGCTGACCTTTTTTTAGCAATTGCACAATAGACCTGCTATTTATTTGAGAAAATGTAAGTTTCTACATTAATAAATTTTATTAAGTAACAAACATATAGGAGGGTTAGTTGGATGCTTTCATATAAAAGTCATAATTGAAAATATTTTTATAGAAGATAGAAAATATCTTATTAAAAAAATATGAGGCTTTGTCTTTGAAGTCCTGGGGAGACTCAACATCAACCTCAGTTAAACCCTGAGGTCAGTGCTTTAAATCTTCATGCCTGTTTTGATGTAACGGGGAGTATATGGTTTGTACCTGTAGAAGATGCAGCTTCTCTGGGAAACTAAGCCATAAAAAAAACAGATGGCAGAAGTAATTCCTGACAAGTGCCACAGGACCCTTGTTAACCCCTTACTAACTACTGTCTGCAAACAGCAAAGAGAAAATGAAAGATGTTCTCTCTAGATTGTATTATACTTAAGCAAACTGATTTCTTTGCATTAAATCATGGCCTACCCATATAGTAGTTTTCTCCTAAACTTCTATCAATGACACAGAGTTCAACAAGGAAGTTGAGTTTAACTGGATTTTGATTTTCATTTATGTTAAAAAATATTTAAATCTCCTTGCTGCCAAATCAATGTGTCAATTGTTGATTTCACTTTCCTTGCAAAAATCTTAAACTAAAACTCCATATGTAATAGACAACATGTTAAGTAAACAGTGTTAACCACTTCACAGATCCATTATGTCAATATATTGCTCATCCTGCTTTATCAGAGAGAATGAACTGAACTGAGAAGTTTTTCATATATTAACTGTAAATTACACTTAGCTCAGCTAATAAAATTTTATTGTCACAGAACTGTTTTCCACTTCACGTGCATTTCAGGGATGGAAATGTAAATTATTGTAAGCTACCTCTGTCTCATTATAGATGTCTAAGTAAATGGAATTTACATGATTGAAAAATATGAAGTATTCTGTGGGGACATTCAAAGCTATCACTTTTGCCACTATAACCACAGAATTTCAAAAGTATAAAAAGATAGAGAAAAGCAGCTCTTATTCAATGTAGTTCAGTGTAGTATTCAGTGTTCTATTTCTGTACATGAAGGTTTCTCAGAAATAGTGTTTGTTTCCCTGTTGTTTAGGGAAGTTATCTAATAAGCTTTATTTATTTTATTTTATTTTATTTTATTTTATTTTATTTTATTTTTCTTAATATCATGAATTTCTTTCAAGTCATATTAGCAATATTTCAAAAGCAGCTAAAGGACAAGATAATACTTCTATTCCATGTACTGGTTAATGTTTTAAAATACTTTTGCTTTTTCTCATTTGGAGTCTAGG
>JAVCKT010098978.1:0-25433 GCA_032273925.1 Rhynchotus rufescens | reverse complement strand
CTGGAACAACTCCACCCTTTTACATTTACCTCCATTTCAGTGAAATGATCATCTCCCACTTTCTAGATCTCTGAATTCTCTAAGCTGCTCTCCTTTTAATTCTTAGCATCTTTCCCTAGCCCAAAGCAAAGAGTTTTCCTAACATCATAACTAAAACTCCCGCCTAAAAATCATAGGCCTCTAGCAGCTCGAGAACACAAACAGCTCCCTGACTTTCAGACAAGCTCATAACCGGATATTTGGGTGCCTTACTGATAGGAGATGGATTACTGTATACTTTATATCTCTTGCCTTTGCAGAACAGGAGGATGAGGAAGAGGATGGGTCTAGGGAAAGAGCAGATGCAGGGGAAAGGCTGAAGCTAAAGAAAAACGGTGCAATTTGCCCAACATACACATTAACTCTATTTCACTCTAAAAGCCCACACTGATTTTTTTTGTCTGTTTACAGAGCACCCATTTTCTTCATGCTATTCCTTTCACACCATGTGGGCTGATGCAGTTGAAAAGTAGGCCGTGCAAGTTTTGCTTGAACAGTGTTGTTAAAAACCTGCTCTCTGTCACTCTGTGGAAGAGCCACGTTGTCCTCTGCTGGGCTGCAAGCAGCAGGACACGCTCGGAATCGGAGATCTGCTACAGCTCAACTTACCCCTGGACCATCACTATAAACCTTGACTGGGAGAAAAACAAACCCAGAGAAATAGTTTCAAAAAATATTTTTTCATGCTTCTTTTGAATTTAGTCTGCCATATTTTACTAAAATGAGTCTTTGAAAACCACTTAAAACAATGAATTTGTGAGAAACTTTAATTATCTTTTTCTCTGTACCAAAAAGTAGCAACTTACAGTCATCTAGCTTTACTACCCTCTTTTACAATGATGTGACATCTGAAAACCCTTTAGTTGTAGTGATGAATAGTGTGGCAGCATACATTAGTCAGCTTTTTAATGTCATCGCAATAAAGATGCATTGCCATCTCCTTTAGTTTCAATTTTTTGGACGCTTAATTGACTGTAGTACAAACATGTATTTTTCTTACAACAAATAGAAATTTCCAACTCATTACCAATCAACTAATAATGACTAATAGTCACTAATAGTGAATAGTAATCTTCCTGTTTTATTTTTTTGGTTAAGTAATGTCACATGCTTTCATTCATACAGTTGCGCCTGTATGATTACTTCAAGTTAGAAAATGGTTAGTCCTATTAAGCTGAGGACAGTAAATAACAGTAAGAAATATAAAATGGATTCAGACAGAAAGGGTCAAGCTTGAAAGCTGAAAATGGTTAAAGTTGTGCACATCCAAAAATCCCAATATGGGGCACTTGTTCAGACACTATAGCAGACATTAGGCTTCTAAATTTCAAAAAGCTTCATACATGAAAATAGATAGACAACAAGAAGGAAAGCATGAAATAAAGTTTTACATCAATTTCCTACCATTAAAAGTTCTTGTCACTCAAAAAAATTGATAAAAATCTGCATAAAATATTTGTATGCTATTACATACATTTTCTACCATTTAGACAGATAGACTTAATGTCATCATTCATTTTAGAAAGCTTATTGAAAAGAAAGTTTAAATAAGGGGAAATTTAAAGCATAATGTCATGTTCTTTTATATTTAGCAACTGGATATCTGCTTTGTCCGATATTTTGTTTTTCAAAAGTACACATTTGGGGCAAACAAAACCATGAAGAATATATGGATATTATTTTGTATTAATTAGAGTAAAAATAAAATCAACATATCATTTCAACCATTCATTTCAGAAATTATGTTCTGATAGATGAATGTTAAGTCATTCTTTTTTTTTTTTTAATAATATTGTGCAAAATATAATCAAATAGTATAAAATCAAATAGTATAAAATCCAACTTGAACTGCAAAACCTCCTGAGATGTCTGAGATTATTTGACCCTTTATCTACCTCCATCATTCTGTAATTACTCTTTTACAGACTGTATTCTGTTTCAGAATTCAGCTGCTTACTACTGTTAAAAGAAGCTTTATCCATCAGGAAACCCATCTTCCTCTCAAGGGCCTTGCTGATTTGGTAACTAAGAACAACCAACTCGCTCAGTGAGTTTCCAGTTTGCAAAGGCACTTATCAAAATGCGCCTTTTTAAAGGTTTACTTCATTGTTCTCAAAGCAAACAGTGGAAATTTCTGTTGGGGTAAGGGGAATAAAGAAACCTTCCAAAGAATCTTATCAGTAAGTAACAAAACAGAAAGCACATTATCAGGTTTGGCTCATTGTCGTCAGCTCCAATACGGTGTCACAGCAAAAAAAGACAATTAATGCATAATGCATCAGCAGCGAGGATCACTTTCCATATGTGAATGAAACAACTACATTCTGCTTTGGAGTATGTTTTCCCTTTTTATCAGTTCTGTATACTTGGTGAGGTGGGCAAGAACAAACTCGTTTTGTTCACTTTTTGCTATGTTTGATTTGCTGACAATCTCTCCTCTAAGATAAGTTCCCAATTTGAATTTAAACTGAATGACCAAAACCTGCATTTCTGTTCTAATGTAACACACCTGGCAAGCAGTATCGAGTTTGCTAGATACAATAGCAAATATTTTCTAAACTTTTATCAAACTTAAAAAAGCAAAGATGCATAGAGACTTGTACTCCATACCAACATAATTCAGTAGCATCTCAAATTATATCCCAAGACCTAGAAAGAAGGGGCCATCCATTCTCCAGTGTCTCCTCCACTGACATGTTTCTAACAGACTCTTCTCTCTTTTCTGTTATCACCTCACACGTCTCGCAGTTTTTACAGAGATCTTTGCTTCTTGTGAAAGACATTATGTTTTTGTCACTGGCAGCACAATTAGTGTCTCACATACGCAAGTCATTCTGGACGGGCACTTCTGGTCACATCTGGTTCTAGTTTAGAGAAATTAAGTTATTGTGGTCTCGGATATTTCCAATTAGCCACCCGTGACACAACAGTGGTGCCTCGAAGCACTGAAACAGGAATATGCCTTCAAAGCACCAGTTCTAATCACACACTTGCCTCCAGCATCACCATCCTAGCGAGGGAAGGGATTTTTCAGCTTTCAGTGCAAAGATGGATGCTAGGACATAAACAAGCTCAAATATATGTGCAGGGCTTACTTCACTGACATTAGTTTGCTTCCAATTAAATCTGTTGCAGTAATCCATTTTAGTGCTTTTAGGGCAGGCTGTGCAGATTCTGATTCAGCATGGTCTAATGGCTTAGGGAGCAAAGACAGAGAGATTTAGATTCCAGATACACATACGATGGATGACATACAGCTTTGAGTCACTCTGTGATTCCTACGCGTTCACTCTCATTTTCAGTTTTATCCATGTTACAAAAAAAAAAAATGTTGCTCTTCATTGAGCTGCTCATCTCACTGGAATGCCATGAGGATTCATCATAAAACATTTGCATCAAGAAAAATACCTAAAAAGCTCTTTTTTTTTTTTTTTTTAAAGTTATGGTACTTTATTCTATGGCACAAAGAAGGACATAATCAGAATAAGACCACATTGTTCTCAACAGCAAAATGAACTAGCTAATAGAATTAACAAAGATTTACAGCCTTTCACTTAAAATATAAAGCTAAATCAAGTTAAAGTTGACAACAAATGAAGTTGTCACATAGGTTTGTTTGATAATGCAACTATAATGTATTTCTTAATGAATACACATTCCTCCTCTCATCCACTTTGTCCTTTTACTGAAATTTTTAAGTAGAGAAGATAAATATAAGCAGAGGGACTGGAGCAATGTTCCTCTTGAAAAGTGTTTCTCTCGGATATCCAGAGAAACTGACAACCAGGTCTCCTAAATTATCTGCTCTGTTTCTTGTTTCTTTAAACCCATTTCTATTCATGAGCCTCTTAGAAACATAAAACAGCAAGAAACACCGAACTGAAGAATAAGCCAAAAAGACCTGAACTTTGAATATACTTAAAAATATTATATTTCAAATATAATGTAAAAATGCAAGCTAAAAGTGTTTTTAAGAAAAATGTTCTCTCATGGACTGCTAAAGATTGACACAACTTGGATTTCTAAGCCTTTGCTTCTTACCTTTTTTTTTTTGAGATTAAAAATATGTTTTGTTTTGAACAAAGTTGAAGCTTTTTTTTTTTTTTTTTTTCTCTCCCCCTCTTTCTTGCCTCCTTTACTCTGAAGGATAGAAGATTCCTTCCAGAAGCAGCGTAACAAGTAGTCCCTATGGGCAATACAATGTGTATTCTGTTTTCACTTTTAATTGGCATCTCTCCTTCCTTCTGTTTTTCCTTCAGAGTCTCCCTTGGCTTTTTTTCCACTCACCCTACTATGTTTTTCCTATTTTTTTTTCCTCTGTCTCCATCCCACCCTTCAATACCAATTTGTGCCAAGAGAATTTTAAGACAATAATCACTAAGTCAGATTTCCATACTCACATTTAAGTGCATTCGAATAATTCATTCATACTTAATACAGTAAAATAAATTAAAAAAATAGAACATTTAATTCAGAATCACAGAGCTCCTCAGCTTTCTAGATTTTGATACTATCACTATCATCATAAAAATACTAAAAGGTAAACAAGCATTTATCAAGGTTGAAATGTTTTTTAAGAGTACTGGAAATGCAAAATTTCACCAAGAAACCACATAACATTCACTATCAGATACCAAGGAAAAAATAATTCTCTCAGAGGCCCCAGGAGCATTGGAGCAGCTTGCCCAGAAGGTTACGGAACCTCTGTCCTTGGGGGGCTTTCAGGGCTCACCCAAGTAACACTGCTGGCCCAACCAGCAGTGGGTCAGCACTTGGCCACTCTTCACCTTCAAGCAGGATATTGGACTAGATGATCTCCAGAAGTCCCTTTTTTGTCCACTTTTATGCCTGTGTTATGTCCATGTTACTATCTCTCTTGCAAGGTATTATTAGTCATGTAGTTCAATCTCTTCAAAGTGTATGATAATGCTTTTCAGGATAACATTCCCTTAAAAATCAACGTTTTCAGTAACTACAAGCAAACAAAAATGTTAATCGCTTATTTCAATTGTAAACAGACTTTTCAGCCGGAGGCCCTTGGATCTTTGTTGCAGCTCTTATAAATAGACCTTGACCTAAATATCTTGAGATTAGGCAAGACCTTAAAGAGTTACAGTTAAAAGCATTACCTGCAGAGGATTAGAGCAGACAAGTAGTCACGTTTCATTCTAAGCTATGACCTTCAATACAAATGTCACATTCACTTAAGAAAGGTATCTGTACAAGAGAAGAGCGCTCCTCTCAACCAGTTTGCTCCAAAGCATGTGGGGATCAGCATGTCTAAGTCCACTCATTACGTGACATATATGAAAGGAACCTACATTAATAAATTTGCATTGCTGTGTATTGCTGAACGGAAAGCTGGACAGACACACTCAGGACTATATTCTCCCCCTAACAAAATTCCTGTCATTGCTAATGGAACATAATGATGCTCATTGGTTCTATTCAACACTTCTATTCAGACTTATTGATTGCAATAGGATTTGTGCTCCAGTATGAAGCACTAACTAAAGCTCACAGAGAGAAAAATAGTTCTTTATTTTGATATTATTAGATTGCTGTTCATTTTCCAATGTTGCATTTTATTTAGAGATGTGAGTGTAGCTAAAAAACACTAGTCTATAGAAATGATAGAACATATTTAAATTTAATTGATAATTTTGCTCCTTTTTCTTCTTTGTTGCCAAATGTCTCCTGGTAAATGAAACAGGGAAAATATCACATGCAATTTTCCCATGGATTAAGTACATCATTTTACAGAATTCAATCTTCTGCCGGAAATATGCACAGAAAAGTAGCATAATCACCTTGTTTCAACCAAATTCATTCATGTGTGGAAGAACAGAGAAGTCAGAGAAATCCTTTGATGGTATATACTAGGATAAATAAATTATAAAGCACTCGTAATACATGAGGGGAGAAGAGAAAAGTGTTCATGATGACAAACTACTAAGCTTTAACTAGACCACAGTTTCCCTGATTGTCTTATCTAAAGATATTACCACAGTAAAATCACTTTGAAAATGAAATGACTTTGTTAAATAAGGCTATTGGGGACTTGATGGTTTTAATATAGACTAAGCTAAAACCTTTTTTATTTAGTAGGCCATTCTATTTAATATTAATGAGACCATAGCACTAACAGCACCAGCAATTATATCAGCTATAGCCAGGGCCTTGGCATTCCCAAGAATCACCATTTACTGAAAACCAGACTCCAAAATCTGAGCTTTGATTTGTTATAATCATTATATGCTTACTACAAATGCAATTTACTCTGGAAAGATGAACTGATACAGTGTTACTGGCCTAGCTTAGAAAAATAAGAGCTGCCAAAACCATCTCAGAGTTTGGAAACCTCTTATATTCTGTAAATATAGGAATACATATGCAAATATTTTGTATTAAATTCAGTAATTCTTACTATGCTTGAGGAGTTTCCTCTTCTCTGTTTCTTCTCCTCTCTACCTTTCCCACAATGCTCACTTCCTAATAAACACAATAGAGTTCATGCTTACAACATCTGGTCTTGCAGGTAGACAAGAGAGCAAGGAGAGAGAAAACAAAAGTTATGGGAGCTAGAATAGAATAACTAAAATAATACACTTGAACTAGATAAAATAATAAACCTAGTTGACAAGGAAATAATGCAATAGCTTAAGCACAAAGAGACAATAGTATGAAAAATGGAAAGTGACTAAATTCCCCTTCATTCTCTCGCCACTTCAACTGGAAATCAGGAATAGAGGAATGGTAAAAGGGTGATCAGCGCTGAGATTTTGGAAACTAACTTTGGGGTACATCTTTATTGTACTCATAACAAACACCGGATATAAGGGCATTGTATCACAATAAAATAAGCTGGAATTACCACAGAAATAAGGGGCATCTGGACCTATGAAATCACCTTGATAAATGTAGAAGTTATGGTTTAGATACTGTAAGATCACAGAATGTATTTCAGACATCAACAATTTGATACATTTCAAAAGAAGAATGTTTAATCATTCTTTAGTCCTTTCTTACCCGAGCTCTGCCCAGTTCCAATTGTCTTGGAGACTATTATACACTTAAGAATTACTCTCTGGTCTTGTAAGAGCCTCCATCACAGTCCCTTGGTTCTGTTCTGGTAAATCACCTAACTAAATGAAAATATACGTGCCAAACTCTGTGCTGGCACAAGCAAGAGCACCTCCATTAACATCAGTTCTGCCATGGCTGCTTTTACTTTGAGCCTTGAGAGTCTAGCTTTAGGGATCTCCTATAATGAAAAGCACTTGCAATATTTTGATAAATTACCAGCAGATCCTAACATTTAAATAGCAAGCACTGCTACAGCTAATCATCCATCTTCTACTCAGAATTCCAGACAGAGTATAATAAAGATGTGCTATGCCAGAAGATTTTCAGTATATCACACACATACATACAAAATTGGCTTATTTCTTCGTTTGTCAGGTGGATTTCCAGCCAATGCGTCCACAAATTGTCTGAATTTAAAACATTATTAGGAAATAATATTTGCATTAACATACATTTTCTGTTTAATACGCAGATATAAACCTGAGATTTTATACAGTTCTGCAACATCATCTTAAACATAAAATTTAAATTAAATTTCACCTTTACATTTACAGTTAACTTAAAGGTAAAATCTTCACATCTTTACATATGTAAAGAATAAATAAATAAATAACAGCCTAGTGTGAGAGCTGTCTCTACTAATTACCTTCAATGGCAGATGATGCTTTGCCCTGCTTCAGGCATGGGAGTTAAAACATGGCAACATATTGCCTGGGCAGCTGAATGCTACACACTCAACTCCTTCATTTCTGCATTTTCCCTCAAATTCAGACAATCTTAGTTATTCCTGAGCAAGGGAGAGAAGACTTGCATCATTAATCTTACAATGATGGTTGCTTTGAAACATGTTCATTAGGTAAATAGCATCAATTATTATAATTGGCTGGAGGAAAAGGAAAAGGGAATGTAAAGCATCGACTTTAATCTGAGTCTATTAAAATAAGAGAACTAATGGGCTGTAGGGGGCTAGCAGAGGCAGTACCATTGTTTTGTAGTCAAAAGAACTTCATTTTGTCTAAAAAGCAGGGCATCTTGATCCATTATTACAACCTCTAGAAACTCCTGAGTTGTACTCCTAGACTGCTAAACAGAATATTGGCCTATTGGTTTAAGGGTAGCAACATATTGATTTACCATGCAGTTTACTACATTTTCTTTGTCTCTCTTCATTACAAATGCACACACCCTTTCTAAGTCTTACTGTCAGAATCGTCATTATAATGCATGGGAAAAAAATCAATACCAAAATGGTCAAAAGTTTGAATCGCATAGGAAAGTAGATAGGACAAGGCCCATCTCGGAGTTATCTGGTGAGAGCCCAGCTACTCCAGACCTAACTTTGTAGCCATAAAACAAGAATTCATTGTAATTGCTTGAAAGACACCACGGAAAAAAAAAAAAAAAAAAAGTTTTAGCCAAACATACCTAAATTCTGCACAGTACCAAACCTTTATTCATTTGCTTTGGAACACATCCCCTCAGGCACAGAGATTCCTCCTTTGTTCCTTTTATATTTCTCCTCACCTTTCACTTGCTGTTATGCGTATTTCAGTTTTTGAAATGTCACCAGCCAGTCTACAAGTGTATTACATGACTATGTGACGTGGGCCAGCATTACAAAATGTGCTGTGGCAAACAAAATTGATTATTTTGAAATTACTCTTTCAAATGTGCACGTCTGGGGAGGCAGGCGTCAATCATCAAGACTCCTTGTTCTAAGAATGAATTCTGTGTTCTTTTCCATCAACCATCTAGTGTGAGTGGTCAGAAGATTAGGTCTTCAGGCTTTGCTCTGAGATTCTGACAGACTCGCTGTAATTTATCTTTAATAACCAGTGTTTTAAGAAAAATAAAATTTCTTCACAAATTATTCTTTTAGTTAAAATTGTCATATTCATAACACAGCTGTGGATGGCCTTTCTACAAATGCTAAGCCTTTTGTAAAATATCTTAAGAGGAAAACACCAATCCAGCACTCATATACTCTAAGAGACCAAGTCCTCAAAGATGAATACCATTCTTTATTCTTACCAAGGACAATTAAAGGCTGATACTGCCTCTGAAAGGTAGGGAGATTATTAGAGGCCAATAAAGACGGATGAACTGACACATTCAATTTTTGGAGGCAAGAGAAGAGCCAGAAAGGGCAGAGGTATTTTGACATTAGATAATAAGAAAATTGAATATCTTCTTTAGTTTTGTTAGCAGCAGTCAGCAAAACCCTTGGAGCATCATTTTGCTAATTTACTCTCCATTAAAATATTTAAGAGATGCATGATATGTCCTTCATTTGGAAAGGGCATGTTATATAATATTACTTTATTCCAACACAAAACTCTATGAATTTATTAGTACAGCTGCATTGTGTAATTTACTCTCCTTCCCTGTATCAGCCCATGACTTTAACAGAGATGCAGAAGACAAACATATGCCTTATAAAGGATATCTAGCAAAATCACAGACAAGTTGTTGCCAGGTAGCCAAACAACAAGTGCTCCCAATCCTGCAAACTATATAGAATTAATTTGGGTTATAGAAAAAAATTTCTGTGGACTAAAACAGAATTCTTTTTTCTGTATATCATTCTATTCACTCGAAAATTATTCATTTATTTCACAAACACCAATAAGACTTTTTGAAAGCTCAACTTTTAGATTGAAAAAGGAATTCTTGTAATGGATTCTTGTATCTGTTCAATCATGTAATCTTTTCAGACAGCCGAAATCAGACACAAAGGTCTTTAGATAAAAGAACCCTCTTTTATGGTATGTTCATACATTGCCTTTTGCAAAAGGCGCAAAGAATAAACTGCTCTTTTTTTTCTATGTAGAGGAAAAAGAAGTGACAATTAGGTAGCTGTGTCATGTACATTTTCTCTTCATAACACTCCTGACATTTCTAATTTAGAAGGTGCCTGGTCCAGTGGGAAGGTATCTCCCTCTGCACTGCATATTTTTGTTGAAACGCTACCTATTTTTTTCCCCAATGACTTGCTAAATCTCTTTCCCCAGTGAATCTAGGCTCATTACAATCCATTCAGCACTTTTACTATATCATTCATAAGGTGATTTGTCAACAGTGACGTGACTACATAAAAGAAACAGATGCATGGTCTCAAATACCAGCCTGATTAATGAGGAGGATGAAGTATAATGTGAATTTCTAGTTGCTAATGCTATCAGCAAGAAAGAATAAAACATAAACAGTCTTCTGGTGCAGACTACTACATATTATAACTGTTATCTAAATCTCTGAACCTTTTCAAACTAGTAACAGTAAAACACTTTAAAATAATGTAGAAGTTATATGATTTTTGTATATTCACACACATACACTTGGAATTGTGCTAAGCCATTGTTATCTATTTCTACCTTACTTTTCCCCACTAAGTTTACACACACAACACTATTCTTAGCAAAACTTGACTAATCCTTCCCTGTGGAATGAGATTTGGGACTGGAAAAGATCGTTAAGCAGTGGATAGAGCTGAAGGAGGGAAGCTAACAGGAGACGTCTTTCTTAGAGGAAGTGTCAGATCTAGTTGGCATAATTTTAAGTCAATGAAGAACAACAAACGCTCAACATGTCAGAGTGAAATGGAGCACTCAAAAACGGAAACAACAAATTCACTACTTCCCTCTTAGCTTGTCTCCCTTCTATCATCCTAACATGCCTATTGGTAGAAAACACAAGGCAGTCCTTCACCCACACCCCCAAATACAATGGACGTTTTTGCTCAACTAAACATTGACAATTGAGGACTGATTCAGAAAATTTCCATAGAGAACATTTAGTCATGCTTATATGCCCGTATATACATACGAATGCAGAAGAATAGGAGAAAAATAATAAAAAAGGCAAAGTGATAATGGCTTTGGCCGTTATTACGTGAATACCACGTAACGCTCATGGTATTCAGATAGGAGTAACCCCTGAATGGTTCTGGAACACTAAGCAATTTCAAACCTTCAGATTACTTCTTTAGAAAAAGTTCAGTACCCACGAAAGGGTAATCACCAATTATTATCTACTTTAAAAGAAAACAGATAATAATCTGCAACGTATATCAATTATACTAGAGTCATTGTTTTTTCTTTTAGTTGCGTCACTGGCCCATAACATTATAAACTGGATAAGAAGGCTATAAAATCATACATATATATATATATATATGTACACACACACACTTCTCCCCATTTCATAAGGTGATATATAGACACTGATTGTGGCCAAAAGGCAAGCATTTGGTGCCAGTGGAATAAGACATTGTAATGTCTTACATAACGTTATAAGAGCAGTGGAGGAAGATATTATGCTATTGTACCGCCAAGCATTTTTTTTCAAAACCTTTTCATCTCTTTCCAAGTCCAAACAGATTTGACAAAGCAATTAAGATCTCAAAATTATTAATAACTCGCAGTTCTTAATAATGAATGGCTGGAGAGAGTGTAGCAATCCTATTAATGCTCCTTTTGAAGAAAGCAGAGCGCTTGGCCTTTATCCGCGTTATCCACAGGGCAAGAGGCAGTGGCTCTCTAAGCAATTAGCAGGCGCCTAACTCCAGGCAGTCACAGAACTGGTCATCTGTTACCTCCTGATAGGAAACAAACGTTAGAAGGATCTTAGTACATGGGGAAGATGGTTAGGATGGGAAGTTAGGAGAGGATTCCTCTAAGGTTAGTATGTGGAAGAGGTAACTATGGGGAAACTTGAACTGACATGGAAAAGCCAAGGGGAATACAGTTTTGGGTCAAAGGAGATTAGAGGAGGAGAGAGGATGTTGCACTAAGGAGGGTATCAAGGAAATACTGAAGGAAACCAGTTTTCTTAGATCTGTTGCTGACACAAGTAACAACAGACATAGTAAACTAATAACAGCGACTCTTTACTGTGCGTTAGCCAAACCCACCCACAGAACTTCACCATTCAGTGACACACGTAAAGTCCCACAGTTTTCTCTTAATTAGATGGACAAAAGGAAGCCAAGCTGATGTCAAAGCCTGTATTTCTGTGGGGGAAATTAAAGAGGAGGAGTGCTAATTTTGTCATACCCATTTGTAAATATAGAGAGATATAAGAGGAAATTATTTCACGCTACATCTCTTTCAGAACTGAGAGAACAAACAGAATCAGATATGGTGGCAGAAAAAGCAACAGCACATTGAGAGCCACTGTTGACCTGGAAATTATGTCTACTTTTAATCAAGAACAGTAATTTCCACCAGTAATTTCCATCAAGTTTTCTATCAGCACATTCTTTTTAAGATTTATTATTATAGAATAGTACTGATATGGACATTTTGGTGTATTGTCCTACTTAAAAAATAAATTGGGATATCTGCAGAAATGTGTCTTGATTCTGTGCCCAACACTGCATTTGACAGAGATTCCTCAAGGCAAACAGGAACAGGTTGCCCTACTGTGACACAGGCTTCTTGAATCATACTGACTATTATAAACTGACTTGGAGAGCATCTTTAGATGTTATTTTTTGCTTTCTTGTGGAATTAATAGCCATATATGATGGCTATTCCAGTATAACATTATATTCCAGTCCTTCTATCTCAAAACCTAAGTTAACATTCATTGTTCCACACATGATCCATGTTTCCTCTGCACACATGAGTATATTCTAGTACTCCCTCCAAAAAAACTGAAACAAAATGGGGAGGAATTTTCAAGGAAAAAAAAGTAAATCATAATAAAGACGACGGGCAGAAATCCCTCACAAAGTGCAAATAATCCTTTTAACTGAAATAGCTAATGAGAAAATATTCAGGAAAAAAAATATTTTTTATTTTTTTATACCCAAGTGCTAGAATAGTGTTCCTTGTTATTTTAAAATTTTATGAGGACTGGCCAGGTTTTCTTTTGAAATATGTCCAGCTTAAGAGGAACTAAAACAGTGAATTTGGTTCAGTCCGCAAATTTCGGGTTTTTGTTTGTTTGTTTGAAAAAAAAAAAAAAAAAGCAACTTATTCATTTTATGTTGCCATGTTGCCAATAGTGGAGTGGCTTTTCTCTATGATGCTACAGATGGGATCAGGACAATAATATATTTGTTCTATTTGATTCGGAAAATGTTCTTGATTCATGTTTTTGGCTTTTCATTTTAACCACCAAATTACTACTACTATTTACAAGCATTATCATGCAAGTTTAATCTGTACTAAACTAAGGTCATGTACGTGGATATACAAAATACTATTGAGAGGTCAATAGTTACTGTTCAAATATCAGGACTATCTCTGCAGCTTGATGGCAAATGCTGCATTCACATATGAATAGCACAAGCTCCTCAACATCATTTAAAATGTAAAATGACAGAATATTGCCAAAAAATTCAAAGGTATCCATTCTGAAAACTCTCCACATTTGCCAAAGCGTGTCTCTAATCCGTGATTCTATTTAAAATGCGTATCTCTTGAAATAACCAAAAATCCATTTATTATACATAATCTCCAGTTCACAGGTGCCTAGATTTAAAAAACACTGCATGGTTATAGTTAATTCAGTTACTTAACAGGATTGTCTCCATTAGAGAGAAACTTCATGTATATAGGTTCATGTACATAACACATATTTAGGATCATGCAGAACTAATTTATTCATTAAATTTGGTATAGTCTTCATTCAAAACAGATGTTAATGCAGCTCCCATGGTGACTAATTTTTTTATTATTATTATTATTATTATTATTTTCTTCTTAAACTGTTTTAGTCATCTACAGGCAATTAAATCTGCAGTTTCTGCCTTCTCTCCTCATACCTACCACTTTCACAGCCACACTCTCTGCATATGTGTGTGCATGTTCAAGAGGGAAAAGCAATATTAAACTCTGACTGATACAGAAACCTTCTCTATACATACTACTTTGCAATAGAACTAGATTTTGCACTCCTGGAAATATATTAGAAATATATTTGGCAGAAACAAATTTTCCTTTTTTTCTCCAGTGCTTATCTTTCTGTCATATCATGTGTTTATCCCATTTTGAAAGTTGCAAAAAATTTCTCAGTTGCCAAAAATCTCTAATTCGCCTTAAAATTTCTTCATTGATAGTCTCTGTACTACCCTCTCTTGTATCTTCTTGATCTTCCTTAAAAGTGACAAGATACAGTCAGTCGTTATGTCTAAAATCCATCAAAAAGAAATAAAATACTCTGAAACAGACGACCAAGTACTTGCGTCTTCTCCTTGCCCCACGCAACACCTGAACTGGCTCCTGCGCTGTTTACATTGAACAAGGCAAGGCTTGACTTGGAGCTCAGTGAGCTCAATGGGAGCCGTTCCACTGACATCATCTAGCTCTGGATCGGGTCCTAAATTGACAGAGGTCATTAAATTGTTCCCTTGTTCCCTGTTTTATTTTTTTCTACACCTCATTCCAGTTCCACTTGAATACCATTTGGCCTGTCATAGAAAATGGATTGACTTTTACATACTTATATTAACAATTTCTCAGAGCCAATAGAAAAGTTCAAGAGCTTCAGATAATCATTTTTGGTACGTTCCAGTTAGTGCCACATCTTGATTTAGGCAGCTAGTACCAATGAGATCATTTTTGGCTCCTCATCTGCAATTTAATATTTGGAAATTAACAGTCTTGAACTCAGTTAAGAATTTTAAAGTTTAGAATGAGCCAGTTTGCAATACCTCTTATCTACTCCAGACATTTTTCAAACACTACTTAAAAAATGCCATACTTTACTATTTATGCTCCTATTTATATGGAAATTATGTGAAAGGATGAATTCTTTACCTTTATTTATTTTCTTAAGTAACCCTTAAGGGATTTCCTTCTTTTATGCTTTGTTCTCATCTTTATGGTTTCTACTTAACACTCCCTGTTTATCTGGGTGCTCAAAAGCAAATTAATGGCAAGAAAGTACTTCAGAGAGCTTAGGAATACTGAATGCAATTGTACTCTAACTCTCAATAAAAAGAGTATTTTCAAAATGTATTTTATATGTGAATAAGAATTATAAGGTATCTTGAATAACATCTAAAAACACATGAATATCTACACGAGAAAAGGTAGTTCAGTGATCCTAGATATTTGAACAAATCAGAAACAATTAAAATAGGGTGTTAGGCGGGCTATAGAGATCTGTCTTCGTTTCAAACCTCATAAGCACAGCATTGGTCCTTCCAAGACCCTTCACATCCTCCCAAAATAAATGCTGCTAAATAGCTTAAACTGAAATATGAGAGCGCTCTGTAAATGAAACCCTGCCTTGTGGAAGAGCGTTGCCCAGAATGAACTTCAGGCTTTAAACAACTAATAAATCTGTTATCCTACAGATGTTCTTCTTCTAATTTACTTTCTCATCCCTTAGTGAATCCTGACTACATCATGCTATAAAATCAAAAGTGGTAGGTAGTTCACAATACCTGGTTAGCTAGCCTAGTACTGAGCGGAAAATAAAGCATTCAATAAAGAAATACAGAGCAAAGCTCCCCAATTACTCTGGAAATGTCCCATAATTCTAGGTCTTTTTCAGATTCTTTATTCTCCTTGCATGTGATAAGAACTGAAGGTAGTTACTCATAATCAAGACACACTCAACATTTCATAGAATTTTGTATGTCATTAGACTCAAGCCCAACAACAGTTTTTGATCTCTCTGGGCATGAGAGAAAATAACAACAACCTGATATTTCCTTTGAGTGACTGCGTTTTCATTACAATGGATGTTCAATTTACTAATATAGTGGAGAAGCTGCTTCAGAAAGAAGATAGAATTTTCCTTTCTTTCAGGAAGATCTGCAGGGAACCGTTACCAAGATTGAGTAAAACAGCCAACATGCAGTACAGTGAAAACAAGATGATGTGCCCGCACATGCGACACTGGCTCAGGGCTTGGCTTGTAAGCATAGTGATAAGGGAGAATAACACAGATAATCTTTCTGTTCTCACATCATCTTGTAAAGAAAAAGTAATAAAGAATAATTTTCTTATTCAAAATCAGTCTTCCAGAATACAAAACAGGGAAAGTTTCAGGATAAAATTGGTTAAATGCTGTCTTGTAATTTTGACAACTTGGCACACAGACCATAAAAAAAAAAAAAAAATCAGACTATCAGAAAACCCACAAATAGAATTTTAAAATTACAAAGGATATACAAGTTTAACATTCGATAACTATATGTTTATACACACAAAAGCACACACATATAAAAGCACATGTTAGATTGGATTTTAAAAGAAAAGAAATAGATTTTATGGAAGCATTTAAATAATAAGCACCTTAAAAAATAAGCCAAAGACATTGTGCATTTCTTTCTACAAGCTTTCTCCTAAAGGACTTTTACAGCCCATGAATTCATCAATATATTTGTATATAATTTAACCATACATTTTGTCTACAGAAACATGCCATAGGTTTCACAAAAGGAAAGTAGCTACCTCACTGAGCTACTGGACTTCTTTAAAGCCCGGATAGAATGACTATTAGATTATCCCCATTATGGATAGAGTCTGACAGTAAAATCCATAGGAACAACAAGGATCAAGGTTGTGCTTGACAGAGGAAATTCTGCAGAGAATGTCTGCTGGCTCCCTTCTGGAAAACAGCATTTGGAGTATCTGAAGAGAACTCAGGGAAAACTGCAGATTTTAACCACAGACTTAGATGAGAAATACTTCCAGCATTTTGACAAAATAATCATAAATACAGCTGAATCTTTTATTAGTATTTTCACGTCCAAAGACAGAAGTTCTTGCTTGATTTATCAGTATCTAATAAACACCAGTTAGTATCAGGAGGTTGGTCTTGCCAAATGTAGTAATACCAGCTCAAGGATTTTTGAAGCTCAAGGCTAGCCAAAATCTGTCCGTCTAGCACAGCCTAAAAATGGCTTACACAATAAATAGCCCAACAAACACTTCACTGCCTCTAGCAACCACCTGCTCTACCCATATGTGGTCACTGAAAATCAAGCATAAACCCAACCTTCTTCACCAGTTATTATTCACAGGAAAAAAGAAGTGTGATCTATTGGGATACAATGCCCTGGTTCAAGTACAAGCTCCTTTAGATTTTTTTTTTTCTCTCTTTCATTTGCAACCCAGAGAGTCAGTAGAGAGAAAGCAAATCACACGAAACCTCATTCACAAAACTCAAATTACTGTCTCAATTTGATGCAATCCTTCACATTTTGGAGCATGGTGTTCAAGTATTAAAATATTACTGTGGATTTACATTTATTCCCTGAGTTTCAAAATTCACTTCTCACTTCTTAGAATGGAGTGATGGAGGGAGCAAGACAGACAAATTCCAGAGGAAAATGTTTTTGCATTTGCAGTATATTACAATATAAAGACAACTTTACTTCATAGTGCTTGCTCAAGCATCTCAAATAATTCCATGCACTGCAAACTCCGACATACAAATACTGCATTAGGGGAGGCTTTAAGGGCTGTCCACAGATAATTCAAATAACTTCCATTTAGTGGATGTCTAATCCCTTAAAGATCCCCTTTAAATTCTAATTTGATATTAAGTCCACTGAATGTATCCAATTACAAAGTTTATTTTCCTCAAGTTCCAGTTCATTTTATGGCTTGTAATGTTCATCTGTGTTCCACCGTGACCTACAGTTTGTTAAATATAATGTGATGGACTGCAAGTATCAACAACTTGTATACATCAGTAAAACTGTCAGATCATAACAGCTAGATTCAATGTCAAAACATAAATAAAATCCAAGAAACAGGGAAGGAGGAGGAGACAAAAGGGTAACAAGTGTCTGAAGATACTCATACTTGTTTCTTTGGGGTGAGGAAGGAGGCAGACCTATCTCTAACAACAAAAGCTAAACTTGTTGGAATTTGCAACCAGTCAAGAAAACAAACTGGTCTAGTGAAGCCAGAAGATATGGGCATTTCCCAATGTCCCAGTTAAGGAAGTTTAAATTTTATATGTGGGTTTCACAGCTCAGGGTGTTTTTTTCCATCAGTGTTTACCATCTTTCATGAAAAGTTTTTATTGCAATGTGGTAATAGATATTCCTATATTTAATGGCTAATTTAGAAATGCCTGGGAGGCTGAAAATCATTAAGAAAGGTGTTATATTCATAATTTGTATTTTTAACATTCTGGTTTCAGTTTCAAACACCTGCTAGTTTTCACAGATAGCATTGGAAACAAGTACTCACATCAACATAACTTGTTGATACACCTGCAGGTTTTATTAATGCCATTTCTTTCTCATCTTGTTCTCAAGAAAATGACTTTGGCATCTGAGCACCTCAAAATCTGAGCAAGTTTTATACTGCCAGCCAAAGTGCTTCCACATGGAAGTTTTTTTGTTGTTGTTGTTTTTGTTTTTTTAAATCTTCTTCTAATTACTGTTCCCTAATGATATCGGAGGTATATCAGATTCAGGGATAGCACAGATCCACACTCAGACACAAAAGAAGGTAAAATTGCTAAACTGATGGCTTTATGAATCCAGTCCTGTAAACCTAACTTTGCCTCTACCACTACTTCAAAATTTCAAAATTTTAAATAGAGACACTTCTCTTAGGATTACATCTCTGAATTTTCTACATAATTCTTATGACTTGTGTATGATAGTTCTCTGGCAGAATACAGTTCCCTACATCTAATCTCACACAAAGTATTGGCAGTCAAATTCTATATATCCTAATATCCTCAAACCTCACATTTCATGAAAAATAACCATAGCTGGTTTGAAGTAGTTACTGAGCAGCATACACTGCCAGTGTCCTTAGTACATTTGTATTATGAATTCAGGCCTTCAGTCTTCTTGCCTGTCAATCTCATTCTTCAGTTGAACGGCATTCATTTAACAAGGAATAAAAAAGATGCAAAATAGTACGATGGCTCTGTCTAGTTTCCTGCCATCAAATATGTACATAATTATGTACATCACTAAAAATCTTTGTCAACACAACACTATGAGCCAAGATACATATCTGTGAAGATTTCCTCTTTGTCGCAAATTAAAATAAAATGCCCATACCATCCACGTGCAGAACAAAACATGAAAAGCAGCAGCCCAGACTTATTCATGAGTCGTGAATGCCAAGTGTCTCATTGCACATCCTGCACAGACCGTCAGACCTACATAACGAAATGCATGATGTCAGCTGCTGTGTCTGGATGCTGTAGAGGGATGCAAAACATCCTGATGCTCTATTTAAATTGACAGGGCTTACTATATTGGGAGTGTTTGCCATCTCCGTGGGAGCCCGGGGACACCGGCTGTCAAACCAAGAAGCCAGGATTGTCCTGTGCAGGGAGCCCTGTCAACTTCTTTCACTTCTTTTGCAGTAAATGTTCTCCATGTTGCTTATACTTGGAGATTCCACGTGCTTATTTCAGTTTCAGATCCACATCTTTAAGTTGTCAGTCCTTTGAGAAATTCCCCCTACCTTTCCTTCCCCCCAAATCAAAGCAAAGCTAAAGAGTCATGAAATTGCCTCTTCATGAGAGCTGCTTTCTGGTTAAAACCTCAGTGCAGATCTTTATTTTCTGGATTTTAATATTTTTAGATATTGGTCATATTAAAGTATAAACATGGTAGCAGATGGATATTTCTCCTGTAAATGTAACATGATCTGAATATTCATAAATATATTTATAAATTAATCTAACATTTAAATGTCTTACCTTTGCATGCAGAAAAGAGATTTGTAAATGAACTGCTGTTGGTGCTGTGTTGCACTAACATCTAATACGAAAAACTATAAATTTTGTTTCTACTGTTCAGCACAGCACAAGAAAACATTCAGCCTTTTATTTAGAAAGGTCCTTTGGTTGTAGGTCCTTTGAAAATTATGCTCCTAACATAAGAATGAATAAAGAACAAAGAACAGCAGAATCACATGTTCTTTTATAAAAGAAACACCTATAGTTATGACCTATATACCTAAATAGATCTATAGCTAACTGCATTGCATCTGATCCACATTTTTGAGAATTTCCTGTAGGATGGTGAAAGCTCCTCCTCAGCAATCATACGGTCTTCAAACACAAAAATTGTATGATAGATGGACAGGTGACACTGTAATGTTGCCATAACTTGCAATATTGCAACAAGATAAAAAGTTTTGGAGAAAATAAAAGCAAAAAAGTGTCATAAAATCCCACGTCATCCAAATAACTACAATATTATTTGATAACATATTGCATACAAAAAAAATGATTATTTGCTATAAGTTTGGAAATGTTGTTAAAACATTCCTTTTTTTAATATGCCTTCTACTAAGTTTTGGCCTTGTCACACCAAACTTAAATGTGGAAGAAAAATAATATATCTCAATTTTTGCAATATTTTGAAAACTTAACCTGTCGGGATAGGCTATTTGGAAAAGAAGTTTCACACACTTACACATACTTAATATGGAGCTGCCATTATTAATTTTAGAAAACCACTCCTCTGACTAAATCTAAGTCAACACATTTTTTTTTCCTTGCTTAAGGCTTATTATGCTCAAAACAATAATAAGAACAGGATGCAACCTATGAAGTGATTGTGAGTGCCTTATCTCTTTTTAAGTAGTTTATTGACAGTATATGGAAACCCTAACAAGTTACATCAGCACTGGTTGATGTAAAAAAAAGAAAAGGCAGCTTTGAATGAGAAAGGAGTCTGAAATCTTTGCTTTAATTCTAGTTAAACATACTTGGAAAATTCATCTGCAAGGAGATCCATGAAGGCATTGTTGAATGTAACTTAATGCATTAAACATTTAAAGCACTTCTCATACAATATTCAACAAACAGAAAGGTGAAATGTGTTTTCTTTTTATGCAGCCCTTTTGTTTCTCAACAGATTAACTCTTCTTTCCAATGCAAACAAAACGAGAGAAAAAAAAAAGAGCCAACTCATTTGTTTGCGAATCATTATAAATCCAAAACCTTGCAATGAAGTCAGAAAGTAACCACATAAAGGACACTGTTATATAATTCAAAGATGAAACACTGCTGAAAAAAGAAGTTTCTCAAAACTGGACATACTTCCATTAAAAAAGCTAACGAATTTTAATAATTTCAGAAAATGCCTCATCTCAGACTTAAGAAAGTACAACAGAAGAAGAATTATATTTATATATATCTCAGAAGGTAACAGCAGAAATAATAGCATAAAATTGACAACTAAAGTGTCATTAGCTAGCTATTTGCAGTTATTTATTGATTGACAAAAAGAACAAGTTATAGAACCCTTTCCCAAACTGAGTACTTTAAGCAGCCAGCAACAACACACACGCTGTTAGGTTCTTAGATTATACCCATGGGAAATATGGTACACTAGAAGAATGCAAAATATTATGAAGTATAATATATACTTAATTATACCATTTGACTCAAAGGAAATTCAACCCAAATAAAATAAAAGCTGCCAAAATTAGCCAATTTACCGTATGCAGCCACTCCCTCAAGACTAGTTAAAGGCTGTTTTCATTTTTTAAGGGAAAAAAATAAAACATTTATATTACAGGAATTCAAAGCAAAAAGGCCAGCTTCTTGAAAAATTGCTCTTTTCTCCCTTCCTTCATTTTAGAGCTAGACTAAAAGGAGGATTTTCATTTCTGGTAAAGCTTCTGGTTAGGTAGGACTATTCTGAGCTCTGGAAATTACTCTAATTGCACAGTACAATTTGTTACACCACCCTTAACTGACCATAATCAACACACACACTTCTGCTGCTGAATTAAGCCTCTCTCTACCCATCAGCACCCCCTTAACCAACATCTTCCAACTCCTGTTCTCAGTATTTACCGTTCAAGCTTAAATTTTCTAGACAAGCAGGAGCTTTAGCCACCCAATCCTGCAAGACAGAGCTGGCCCTTCCCTGACCACATATTATGTTTAGATGGAGTTAGAGAAATTGGCACATGGCCACTGCATTCAGAATCAGCAAGTTATCACTTGCTGAAGGATTCTCACATTTAAAATGACCCTCTGCAATTGCTCAATTTCCTCCGCTTTGGTACATATAATAAAACATGAAAACTTCGAATAGCAGCATGATACGTTTTTCTTATGCCACCTTTAGCAAATGAACAGTTAGCTCTGGCAGAAAATACATAACCTGCACTCATATTTATTCACATTCTTTCCAATGCTATTTGCAGATGTTTGGTACCATACAAATTCCAGGGTTAAATCCCAAAGCCCTTAGGGATTGAAGCCAGAAACTATGAAGTACAACACAAATCACCCACAGCTGCAATAGTCCAGTTCCTGCTCAAGTGTCTGGCCAAAGTCAGCTTTTGCCTGCTTCCTTACTAGTAGCTGTTTTTTTCCAGAGGCAGCAAGCATGGACTTTCAAGAACTTTCAAACATGGACTTTCAAGAACCTACCTATTCTGCTTTGCTCATGACAACTTTTCTGGCTGACTTCTGTCATCAATACATGCACCTAGCAGTATGATCAAAAATCACAAAGGTCTTTTTCCCTTGAAAGGGCTTGTTTTTGTTTGGAAAACACAGGATGACTCAAACAACAGTACACAGGGCAAACCAAGGGACAACATGCAGGGCAAGTAGAAACTGTACACACACTAAAGATTGAAGTTACTCTATAGCTAATGCCAAGTTGACATATCCTCATTGAAAAATGGAAAAAAATGATTATTTAAATTATACTTATTCATATATTTTGATGACATTATGACTGGCACTGTACAAATACAGCAAGTGGAGCTCAGGTCTCAGATAGATGTTAATACATACAGTAGAGAAAGGAGTAAAATAAGTCAGAAACAAAGGTGTCTGGATGTCCAACACAGACATAACTTTAGTAATGTCCTCCCTCCATTCCTTCCCTTTCATCCCATAAAATCCCAAAAAGCAACATACAGGTGCAAAACTTTCAGTGCAAGTGGAAGTGCAAGTATTATTCAGTGCAAGTATTCTACCTGGCAGTTGAGGTTCTTCCTGAGCTAAACCACATGTACAAATTGCATCTATGAAAAGGGAAATTACTCTCTTCTCCTCTTGTGCTTTTTAGAAGAAAATAGAAATATGTGATCAATCAATACAGACAATGAGAGAGCCAGCCCAAACCTTGAAAAGGATTTCAAATGAAACAAAATTGCCTGAACTTGTATGTCTTAAAAAGCTAATCATTTATCATCTTATGAGGGAAAAGCATTCTACTAAAATTTCAATGGACTGCAATGAAAATAAGCAGTACTCTTTCACTTACATAGCACAAAATACAAGAGAATATTATATTTTGATTTCTTAGAATGCAATTGAAGAACATATGCTAACGCTACTACTAAATGGCAATACTCGGACCACAAAGAGCTAATCTACTCAGCAACCTCCTATTTGTAGTTACGAGAGGGAACATTTTTCTGAACATGAAATCTGCCATCCCCTCCTCTACAGTGTGAAAGCATTATTACACTCCTGCCTCTACTAAATAGATTTATATTTTGGATTTAATGCCCTGACTGATTGTTGTCAGGAAAGAGCTAATGTATTTCTTTCATGTATGTGCAGGTGTTGACAGGGATGTCCTAACAACTTTCCAGAGTAATCGCATTCTTCTCCTCATCCTTTACAGATACTTGGCGGAACTTGTAAACGTAGTGTCTGTCAGAGGTGGCTGCAAATCACTGACAATCCGAAAAGCAGGGAGATGATGTTTTGTGACGCAGATGTTATCCCACTTATGAAAATGAATCTACAGGGTAATTTCTAAGTATGAAATGAAATGATCACTCATGAGCATAGATAGCAAATTTAAAGATCACACAAATTATAATTCTGTAATAGCTTCCAGTTAACTTTGTGTTAATATCTTCTACCAGTTGATTGTGAATAATTTTTCATTAAAAAGTAGAAGAAAACTCTTTCAAAAGAAAAAAAGCAGAACTTTCAAAGTGTGTCTTTAGCCTCAAAGTCATTTTGTTAACAAAGATGGATCTTTTCTTTCCAACAAGCAGAATATTCTACAAACAAGACTGTCATCTTCCTGAGAGTATTTTCAAGCCTGGTAGGTTGATTAGCATTTAGAAACCACTAAGTCATCTAAAATTCCAAGCAACCAAAGTATCAAATAAGTAATAAGACCACCATCTCTGATTCAGCATGAGACAAGAGCCTAAGTGTAGGAAGTGAGCTAATATCTCTCAGTCTAGTGAACTCAACTGTTTTATGGAGGCTATATCAACATTTTAGAGATGGAGCACCATGCTGTGCTATCTTGCTTTTATCACAGCGCTGCTTGCAGAACAGACTTAAACTTTACCAGTATGTACCCTTGAAACTATACAAGAAAATTTAAGTGAATGACATGCTAAAAAATAAGGATAATGAATTGGATTCAGAATAAAAGTCCGGTTTAAACTTGCTACTATCTTCTCTCAAAGTAAATTAAAAATTAATATTGAATTGAATTGATACTGTAATTTATAGTACCTAAGGATATTGAAATTTGTTTTGAATTAAAAAAGTAGAGCAAGATAAAATTGGGATGAAGCTAGTATCAAGATGATATTTTACAAAAAGGGGGAAAAGGAATAATTTGGAGTGCAAACACCATTGCAATTTGCAGACATCCTCATAAGGGTATTGCTGCTTTTCAAACTCTCGATACATTCAGTGAGACAAAGGACAGAGATGAATAGATCTATATAAAGTCATTCCACAACCACATTTTCCTGAATGCACATAGGTCTTCCATCCAATGCATAGAGATGGGTGAATTTCCTTGTATTTGACCATTTATTTACTTTTTCGGATGTGCAGATAAACCAGAAAGGAATCTACTCTGCCCACTCCCTCTGCACTAGCACATGGATGCCTTGCCCTGGGCTTTGGGCAGGAACAGTAATTTATCCATGCAAGGCTGGGTTTGGAGCACGGCAGCTGCCAGCTCCTCACCAGCTCATTTGGGCTGCAACACATTTACCCAGATTGCCATCACCAAGAAGCTTTTCCTGTGGACCAGCTTATTAGAGACTGCTCAGTTGTTATTCAGCCCCAAAATAACACATCCATCTGCTGAAACAAGTACATAATTAAAAGATTCGTTGTTATATAAGCTAGATATTCCACACTTCTCATGTTAGTCTCTGGAGATGTCCTCTCCTGGAGCTTCCTGCCAGAACAGTTTAGATCAGCCCATGACTCAGCTATGACCAAGCACAAGCTCTTCAGAAGGTGCAGCTAGGCTTACGCTCCAAATGCTTAGCTCCAAAAGAGCCCCATTTCCACAGCAGCCAGCTCATGGTGACAGCAACATTCCACCCTGCGCTGCCCATCCGAGCTTCTCCAACATGGACCAGAGGCTACAGGCAGAGTCAAGCAACAAGGCT
>JAVCKT010098977.1:0-10287 GCA_032273925.1 Rhynchotus rufescens | reverse complement strand
AAGCAAGGGGGTCCAATCTGAACCTCGTGACCCAACGGGAGGGTATCCCAAGATAATTGTGTACTATCTTGAGCCTCCATGAAGTGAATAAGAGGTGACCTTGCCATAGAATCTCGTGAAATCATTGTCCATATCATTAAATCCTATTATTATTTCTTTCATACAAGTAAAGTGCATTTTGTCACTGACCCCGCCACCAATCGTTCCGTGACAAGCAGACAGGAAATGAAGAATAACGCACTTCTGTTTTTAAAAAAAAAACTCGTAAAAAGGTTGATAAAATTTGTAAAATTCTGTAATAATTTTGGGGAGGGCAGGGGGGTGGCTGTTGCTGTTTTTTTGCTGTAGAATCTAATGGAACACTCACTGTTTTTACATGTTGTGAATTCATTGTAAAAAAAGGCCAAAGTAAGATGGGGGAAAGGCAAGCGGTGAAGTATAAAAGTGCTTTCTTAAAATTTTTTTTTAAACAATAAATTAGCTGATATGGCTGTCTACTGTGTCTGGTTTTTTTTTAATGAGGTTCATGGAGTTCATTTCATATACAGTAAATTTTCTTTTGTCAGTACTCCTACGAAATACCCTAATGCAGTAGGTATTAACATAAAACATTGCTTTGATTATGCAGCAAGCAGTTTCAAGGACACAGAACTACAGGATAATTCATTTTCAAAGGCAGTATTTATTTTTATCCTCTTCAAATGTAACACAGTTTTTAAATTAAAAAAATTCTTATTTTCTTCTGTAAGAATGAGAGAAGTTACGAAGTTGAAAATTTGAGTCTAAAATTTCTCATTTCTCTTTTCAATAATCCACAGTGAACTGTAAACACACAGATCAACATTAAAAACAAATTGTCATAGGAAATTCAGTTATCATGTGTGTTTACATGGAAAACAAATTGCACAGTTAAACTGGTACTTAAGAAAAGACAATCTACAAGCAGAGTTTAACTTCCCAAGAAAGCATGAAAAAATACCTCAGATACCAGTGTGCCATATAAGGACTGAAGAAAAGACATAGAGAAACCTAAATTCTCAATCTTTCAACATAAAATATATCAAAATATATGTACAGTCAGGTAGCTACAGCTGCCAGTTATGTGAAGGCAAGTGGTACATGCCAAAGGCACTATCAAAGTACCCCAAGTTCATCTCTTTTTTGCATATTCTTTATCATTAATAATGAACAATGAAGAATCTGAAACCTATTTTGCTTTCCATAACAAACCCTGTTCAATCAGAACTGTCTTCACTTGGGAAGCTGCATCTAACATTCTTTCTCATCTAAACAATATAGTAACTGACCTCATAATTTACTTATTTGATGTCTGCTATGTGTCTTTACCTATTAAAATCACTTTTTCCACAAGAACAACACAGTCATTTCCGCGTATCCTATAAGAACTCCACAACACAAGATAGAGACAAAGTTCAGTAGCAACAGTTAAAATGAGTGAAGCAGATATAACTGTGCTCTAATAAATTGATTTATACAGACCTTCACAGAATTTTATATCAATAAATACTTCAATTTTATATAAAGTTTATATAAATTTTAACCTCCAGTCATTTAATTTCATATCTTAAAAAAATACAGAAGTTTCTTCAATAGCTAGCATTATGAACAACACTTAAATGAGGTTGAATCTGAAAAAAAATGTAAGTCCAAATAGGAGCCTAGAAATGGAATATAGAGTGGAGAAGAGTGGAGTTCATTATAAGGGCTGCATTTGCTGAATGGAGATGCAGGAAGAATTAGAACTACTCTGTTAGCTTTAAAAGAGGGTAAAAATGTGCGGCAATGAGTTGGAATAAAGAGCTTTAAGATGAAGCTGAATAGCAGAGGACACAAAGTTGAGTTTATGACAGAGTGTAAAAATTGGATTTATTTATTCTGTAGCTAGTAAAACTTATTATTTCTGAATCTTAGCTTTCTGGACATGTCAATATCGTATTGAAATTGTCAGCAAGAAATTCCACTGCATCTCTACTGAACTCTCTTTCTCACAGAAACTAGGATTTCCTTCTTCTAAAATTTTCAAATTAGGGGCAGTAGAATTCTGAAATGACTTAAACATTGAGTGTTTTCTCTTTCTGAATCAGTACCTAACCAGAGCAAAACTAGCTCGACAAAATGCATAGTTATAATAGTAACATGATTCATATCTGCATTTAACTCCTTCATTATATTAATTCATAGATTTTCAACATGCATAGAGTTATAAATCTCCTTTTACTTTTATTCTCCTCTTTTCAAAAAGGTTACAGAGACCTCTGAGTTTGCATGTTCACCCTAAGTTATCTAAATATGCATATAAAACACAAAGCACTTATACCTTTGAAACACCGAGTCACTCTAACTCTGCAACTAAACTGCGCTATGGGACTGTTTCTCAGAGGCTGACTTCAGACTTCATCTTTACTGGGCAAGGAATAAGCTCAAGCACTTAAGTGGTATATCAGAAGCAGAAATATTCTCAGTTTTGTCCATTCCTTTTTAGTCGGAATTCTTCAGGTAAGTGTAATTGGAAGATGGAGACTTGCACTGAGTACTGTAAGTTCTGTGCCCTTCCCATGTCCCACTCTGATGTCTTCCAATATGGCAAGTCTACACAGGTTTCCTCCAGCCAAATCATGACTGTATATATCTATATATTATTCTCTTTCATGTTTCTCGTATTTCAATACTCCCATCACCATACTTTTTCAAGTGTCCCGTCCTTTACTCCGATTTCATATCTCTCTCTCTCCACATCTTCACTTCAGTGTCTCTCTGCTACATCCAGTTCTCTCCTGCCTGCTCTTTTTTGATACTGCTGTTTCAAGTATGTACAAAAAGTCAGACAGGTGACTAATTTAAAAGCTTTCATGTTGATCTTGCTTGTATTTTTTTTTTACCAGGTTGCCAAGAGAGGTTGTGGAATCTCCTTCTCTGGAGGTATTCAAAACTTGCTTGGATGCAATCCTACGTGACATGCTCTAGATGCTCCTGCGTGTGCAGAGGGGTTGGACTAGATGATCTTCATAGGTACCTTCCAGCCTTAATGATTTTATGATTCTATGTAAAGCAACACTAAATGCAAATGATTGCAACTCAAAATTTATGTCTGTAAAAAACATATGTATATTATTCTGCCAACATATATCAAGATATTTAAAAGCAATTTAAATATTTTTAAGTTGGGAAATAGGGATGGGAAAGTGTCAGGAAAGACAGAAAAAGAAGAGTGAGGCAGGAGAGTGACGGATGATCACAGATAGTTGAGGAGGATAGGTAGAGGAGCTTTGCTGCATCTTGTACTTTCAAACAGGAAAAATAGGTCAGAGATACAGCCATCAGGAGCCACTGTGGCTGCAGCAACCAACAGATAGTGGAGTTCAGAATTCTGCAAGGAAGGAACATGGCAAAAAGCAGGACTACAACCTTGGATTTCAGAGCAGCAGTTCAAGGAAGAGGAATCTAATATACCTGGCTTAAATTAGAGAATCACCTTTCCCAAGCTCAAAAATGGTCCACCCTGACAAGCAGGAAATTAAGCAAAGACAATAAGGTCTCAGTCTTGCCCCTGCAGTTCTTATGCAAAAACATTAAAGGCAATAAGAAAGGTGTCTACAGGTGCATAAGTGCAAAAGGAAGCCTTTGGGCCAGCTGCTGAATGGAACAGGAACAGGAACACATCTGGCAAAAAACACAGAAATGGCGAAGATACTGAATCGCTTCTCCATTTCAGTCATGTGGATTGGCTAATGTCATTGTACGGCCACTCCCAAATATGTTTGAAAGGTCATGGTTCCCAAGGACTGGAATACAGCAAAAGAGATAAAACTAAGCTGAGGTTCTGCCCAATATGTTATTATGCCATTTCAGTCTATCCCTAGAAGCCAGCTGCAAACATGGAAAACAACCAAAGAGCAGCACATTTCTTTCAGTACTGCTTCTCTGTGGATGCTGGATTCTGTCCAATCTCTTCCACTGTAAATTGAAAATCTCTGATGAGAGTCACAGCAATTCAAAATGAATAGGCTCTGTGTCATGGGCTGCTCTGTATTTTAACCTCCTTAAATTTAACTCATGTTTATACTTGCACATGGTTTAATCTGCAAGTACACATCATAATTTTGTAAAAAACAAAAGAAAAAACTAAAAAAACAAGCTAAATGAAATTTGTGCCCTTCAGATGCATGCTATTTTTAAACATGTAGCTCTCCTTTTAGTATCTAACAGTAGTTACCTTGTTCTTATCAAATAACTTACTTAAGCAAGTGCTTAACTTTCATTAAGAATACAAAAAAATGCAAAGGTACAAACGCTTAAATGCTTTTCTAACGCTTTTAGGATTTCATCACCATGTTCTAAATGTAACGTTCTTCAGATGAAGAGTTTACATTTTCTTTTCTGTGTCAACTATTTCCTCATCAGCTGTTGGTTATTTTCTTTGCCAGAAGTTATTATTAGAGGTCACAGCATGATAGGCAATTTAATGTTTAAAGCAAAGTCACTGAGGTCAGTTAATACAGCAGAAGAAGGTATTTTGAAATAGCCTGCTTGACTTTGCTGCCTGGAGCAGCCCAGGAAATAAAGACTTCCCTGCACCTGCAGAGCTGCGAGGGCAGCATCCTCTGTGCCATGGACAGTAATAAAAGGCAGAAGAGAATATAAAATCCTCTTTATATATATATGTATATATATATATGTGTGTGTATATATATATGTGCATATATATGTGTGTATATATATATATAAAAAAGAGAATACCAAAATCTGTAAATCAGAGAAAAAACATACAAAATATCAATTTACAAGTATTTTAGAAAATCTTAAAAATCTCCTATTCCTGCAGTTTTAGAATATCAAAATTTCATGCTGATGAAATGGAAAAAAATTGTACAGTAATTGGCATTCACAATACTAGTAAAGCAAAAGTTAAAAGTTCAGAGTCTACACATACAGAAAGGTCAAAAAAATGTAGACTCAAAGTTCTCAAAACTGTACAGGCATACTCATTCCAAATTTATATCAGGACACCTCAAAAGAAAAATAGTAATAGTAACAGAAAACATGCCCCCATCCCCTACATATATCCAAAGCACTCCTGTATTTCAGTGGGACTCTAGTACATTAGAGATGTCTTGAGGCAGAAAAAAACCATGGCTTCATGGTCACACAAAGTAATCCACTATGTCAGTACATGATTGCAAGTTCTGAACTTCAAGGCAGAAATTGGTCCTTTCAAGCCAGAAATCTGTCTTGGTTGAGTTTTGGCGAGTTCTTCCTGTTTGTCTTTTACAACTCTTGTTACATACACTGACGTTGTCTCTCTTCTCACTGATAATAGTGCTGGCTGCATGTCACCTCTATTCTAGAGAGCTGATGAGAATATCAATCTCCTTTCCCTCTGTCCTATTAATATCACCACATGCCTGTTCTAGTTGCCAAGCAATCAGCACTACTGGCAGAAAAAGAATGAGAGCATGGCTGGATCAATATCAGGTACAAACTCAGCAACCGATGCCTACTTAATCCTTCCTCATGCTATCCTCACATTAGAATTAGAGAATTTCCTCACAGAATTAGAAAGGGTTTCTCCTGCCCTCACAGGCTGAAAAGCAGATCACGTAGTAGAACATACAGAAACTTCAATTCTTGCCAAACAAAAAGAACCTAGAAGATTTATCTTCCTCATCTTGGCTCTGCCTTTCCACTTCTTCCCATATCCACCTTCACAAAGACAGTTCAGTTTTCTGGTGTTTGCCAAGCTTCTTCCAAACTTCTCAAGTTTGAAGGTGCTATCTACTTCAGTGTTAACAATACATGCACAAATCCGGTGCCTCTCCTCACACATCTGCTCAATGTAAGCATTTCATTTTCACTTGTATGAAGTCTTTATCACAGAAGATGCTCCAGTAGAAAAGCAAATTCAGCTTGGTGTTTTAATTCCCAGCATACTTTGGGATTCCTGCTCTCATACTCTTTTATGAATTAGGACTCTCTACCAAGAAAGACTTAGTTCCAGCACACACAATGTCAGCAGAAAAACAAACTTGAAAATAATGCTGCTTCCTGAGGAGGAAAAAGACAACACTGCTAAAGAAACAAGTATTTTTTAAAATTCATGACTGTGATGGAGAATAAGTCAGTCCATTGAACTTGCTGCTAGATACACAACTCTTCTTTCCAGCTGTACAGACAATGAATTTAAGAGTCCTGATTTCAGGTCTTACAAAAGATGATACAAGCAATTCAATTCAGTCAAAACACAGAAATACTCTGGGTAAAGTTATACTCTCCTCAGGGCTAGTGTTATCACATTGACCTCAACAGAAGGAGTTTCACTCCTGAAATTTGAGTCTCAAGTCTCTCTTCTCAAGAAGAGATTGTCAGTTATATTTATTGAAAAAATAAACTTATTGAAAAAGTTTAAATTATTTTTGGCAAATACTGAGCATAATCATCACACGAGGAAGTTGAATGAACATGGTGAATCAATCTACTTGTGATAGAAGTTGCTCAGCAGAAATTTCCAGAGTAGATAGTTACAGCTTTTTTTTTGCGTGGAACCCAAGTTAACAGAAAGCACATATCTCCCCAAAAGCTTAACCTATTTTATATATAGAATATTAGAAACAGCACTTTTATGGTCAGATAATCACTAGAAATGCTAGTATAATTGAAAAGATACATATAGATTTAAATCAGAGTTTGATAGGCTAATAACTACTACTTGGCAGTAGTAGCTTCACAAAGTTTGCAAAGCAAAAGCAAAGTTTGCAAAGCAAAAGTAGTATTTTCACAAAGTTTGCAAAGCAAAAAAAAAAAAGCAAAAATCTGCTGAAGATACTTACTGTCACTTAGTAAAGATCTCACTGTACCTTATACTACATTATTACTTAATTCTTTTCCACCAGCTGCTTCCATTTTGAATTCAGTTGAAATATTTACTCTCCTAGTGTGGAATATTTATTCTTTACAATCCCCTACAGCTTCAGTTTATTATTTATTATTATTTATTATTTATCATTTATCATTTATTATTACTTATTATTTATTACTTATGACTTATCTATTTCCTCCTGTATCGAAAATAAAAAATAACTCATTTTCAAAAAGCTACATCAGTAGCTGAAGAGAGCATAAAACATAACCATCTAATTCTTATAAGTAATCAAGGATATCTCAACCAACATCAACAAACATCAGTCTTGAAGCATAAGAAATACACACTAATCCCTGCACAAGAAGTTAGCTTTTGCTTTACAATAAAGCTTGAAAATGTCAAAGAAAAAAGCACTCAAAAACCTTTTAGTTCACATTTGATCCTCAGTGCAGCCATGATCTAAAAACTCTATACTAACAAAATTAAAAACACGTCTTGATAAGCTACTGAGCACTTTCAACAAGGATTCCTGTTAGAAGGCTAGGGATAGTACTAGTACAGTCCTAACCTTAGTTTTACTAGTTCACATACCTGCAGCTTATTCTGCTGTGCATCAGTAGCAATACAATCAGCATCAGGCCTTCTTACCAGATCTATCATTAATATCACTAATGAATGCTTTTCTCCCACACAGAACCAAGTATGGTTCCCATTTAGCAAGTTACCAGTTAAATATGTATCACAAAATCCAACAAAAACAATGAACTAGCATAGTTACTGCTGCAACTATACATTGCAGTTTTAAATCTTTGTATTTATTTCACTTTCAAGGAAAACTATATTTGAAACGTAAAAGTAACTGCCAACTGTTTACAAATACATTTTGTTTAAATGGAAGACTTATTGTTTCTTAAAAAAACATAGAATCAACTTTTTTCATCTATGCAGCACTTCAGATCTTCAGATTCACTCCCGTCTTACATGGATAGACACAAAGAACACACAAACATTACAGAACAGTCATTCTATTTTTTCCCCAGCAGCCTTAGTATCACTCATTTGCTCTGATGAGCTTTGTCATGTAGCTGCTATATCAAGGGTGGCTGGAGATCTGTTTCAAGTGATCTTCTCTCACACATTTTTAAGAACAAAATACAAAAAGGTAGAAGACTGAGAACTCTGACAGGGTTCAAAAGCACTACTGTAATGGAAATACAAATAACTGTTTTCAAAAGTAGGCATCAATTTACCATAGGATCCAAAGGAGTTGTATCTCATTACCCACCTGTAAGTTTGAAAAATCATACCAAATACTTACTAAAGCATGACTGTCAAAAGCTTACTAAAGCAAGCATGACTGTACACTCTTCCATGTCCCTATTCATGGAACAACTATTTACATCTATTTATACATTACATCTAGTTAATGGCCTGGTTTAAAATTTTTACCAGGTGAATGATGTGAGTTCCCTTCTATGATCATATCTTACCTTTTTTTCTTTTTTTCGTCAACGAGTAAAATATTTTAGGTAGTTCCTTGTAAACCACTTTCAGTTTTGCATTATTTATAACATGGTTCTTATATTTATATATAGATAATAAAATTTAATCGTAATGAATAAAAACATATATTTTCAATTTGGTATGGCTGAACCACATTTTTATGGCAAGTTTTTAAAAACAGTCTAAGGAGAAAATATTTACATGACTGAAAATCTATTTAAAACAAAACAGAGATCTAGAAAGTAGAAATTCTTACCCTAAAAAACTCTTTAGTGGAGCCAGAATCTAATGTCCCATAAGCAATTTCTGTCTGCTTGGAAAGATCCTCTGCACTTTCAATGGGAGACACCATCCTCTCAACCGTCAGGAAGGCAGCTAAGTTAGCCGTGTAGGAGGAGATTATGATCAGGGTAAAGAACCACCACACACCTCCAACAATGCGCCCAGACAGGGATCTAATAACAAGTATGAAATGGATTTGTAAAGTGAAATGAGAGTCCTAAAAAGGAACACACGTTATCAGTTTTATGCAAATGATGCATTACACGAGAGGGGCAGTATGGCAGGTTATCTTGCTGCGCAGCTCTACATACTGATCAGCTGGAAAAATCAATGCGTGCTACAGTTCTGCAGGGTAAGAAAGTAAACTCCACTACACCCCATGGATTTTGCTAAAATCACGTCTCCAGAGTTTACTTTAGGGATAATTTAAATGCTCCATTTCTTTAAAGTTCTGAACACCCTGAAATGAAAAGCGCTCCTATCGTAACCTGCTACGTAAACACACAGGCCTGTCATGTCCTTCAGTGTGAATTTGTGTGACAATACAAAGAGAACCACTGAAACACTCCTTTCAGTTAATCCAATATGCACTTAAAAAGTGTTTTTAGTTTGCTTGCTTTCCTAAGGCACTCAGACAAAGACTGGTTTCCACAAAATAATGTTTTGTATTGCTGTGGATATTTCATATGGAGGAATAAATAACATTATTTGCAATGAAAACTGGCTCAGGGAATATCCATAAGCTAAAAAATGCACACAGTTTCTGGAAGATACGATCACTTAGCAAACTAACTAGTTGTTAGCAAACTAACAACTAGATATGAAACAGTCAAACTGGTAATCACAGAAAAACATGGAGGAATTATATTTTTAAACAAGAATCTGATGTTTTAACTGCTGCAGGTAGGCTGTTATGGATCTTTGTTTTGCATCTCCTGCTCAAGAGAGAAAAAAAGAGAACTCAAGAAAATACATAAAACAGTAAAAAGCACACAAGCAAAAAAAATCAGTAATTTTTGAAATTGAAAAATAGAAAAAAATATTGCTACTGACATTGTTGTCACACTTGTCTTTTTTCTTAATAATCCTTTAAACTTTGCGATTACTTACTACTTTGCATCCAAACAGGAAATTATAGGGAGGACATAATCTTTGGAGATGTGCTTAATTCTTTGGCAGAAATGTGCATGTAGTTCAAATTCTAGTACTAAGGAATTGCAGTACCTTAGATCCTGATGTCTCTCTTTTATCTATCAAATAAACAAATTACAAATCATTCACCCAAATCAATTAACACTATTGTGAATGAGATTTCAAGCTAATTTTGATAAGATATATACAAATAGACAGATGTTACTATATCTACGTATTTTAGTAAAAGTATTATATTTTAAACAATGAGGTAAAGCTGATGTATTTAACTGGGAACAAAAATAAGTGGAAATAATTCTGGACAAATCATCTTGCTGATTACTATTGTGAAAAATCTCCAAGGTATTTGAGATATGAAAACGTCTATACTATGGCACAACTCAATCACTAATTCACTACATAAAAATCAACAGTTAAATACGGTCCAGATTATGTTATCAAAAAGGACCATAGACCAGAACTTATTTCCAGTC
>JAVCKT010098976.1:0-10287 GCA_032273925.1 Rhynchotus rufescens | reverse complement strand
GTTATTGTTTTCATCATCAGTTTTAATGAATTCCATGTCGTTGAGTTTTGGCTAAGATGATGACAAGCTCCTGTGTTATTCATGCAGTTCAGGCTGGTTTTTTATTTTGAGTAGCAGAGAAAAATATTGTGTCTGTGTTCCTAGCAGCTCCAACAAGATGCCCCCAGCATTCACTATACTTGAGTCCCACGTCTTTATCATTAAAATTTATGGACTAGAGAGTAGCAGTAAGGTGATGGGTGTCATCACAGACTGACCTTTCCAGGATGCTCCTGGGTTTAACACAAAATCCAAAATACTTCACAACTCCAGCAGATTAAAATATGTCTTTCCCCTTGTAGTACACTGGAAGGTCATTCATGTTGTGTTGCTTCCTAAAGATTATCCATAGAAAGGGCTCAATTATGAATACAAGCAGCACACTAAGTTGTGTGTGCAAGAAAACTATCTGCTAAGGTAGGAATGTCGCATAGAGAACTTTTTTTAATTAAAAAAATAAAATGTTTTCCCCGGCCTATGGCAGCTCTCCCTGGATTTAGTGGCTCAGTGCTGAGCTCCGTTCTTCAGAGAATAAAGGCAAGGACGAGAGGCTGCATTTCACTAAACACCAAACCTCCCAGGGAATGTTTCAAAGAAGAATGCTTTGAGCTGCAGATACTCTCTGCTGTTCTTCATTCCTATTTCAATGAGCTTTATTTCCCTTTCCACACCAAAATAATTAAGCTAGGTACTTGACTCTAAACTGATTAATTCCTGCTGAGAATAGTTTTCAAGATCCCATAAACAAAAAAGAATCTTGTTCATCTATTTGTGTCCACCTTATTAGACCAAAGCCTGATTGTGTCAAATCACATTCTAAACTGTGTTATAATCATAGCAGGGATGTCTGCAGTATCCACCAATTTGCAAACACAGTTTTATCACGGGAGACTTACAATGTGGAGATACTCAAGTAATGAGTTTCTCATGTGAATGTATATCCTGCACATGTACATGCAGGATCAGATCCACATCTTTTGGAAGTGCTTTCTAGACAGAACAAGGTACCCGGTCTGTCCCACTGCGACAGTTCTTACAGCAACACTAAAATCTTCAGGAAATATTCTGGTAAGAGTGTGACTCAAACCAGTCTTGAACTGCCAGGCTGAGTAAAGGATCAAATGCTCAGAATAAAAGTATGAAAGCAAGAAGGCAAAGCACTTGTCACCATTCTGCAAGACGTGCAGCAAGCTGGTGCCAAACAAAATCCAACTGCCACCTAGAAGACATAAAAAACCCAGGGTGTTGATGAATGCCAATTAAAAAAAATTAAAAGTAATCGAGAACGTCAAATAGAGGACAATTTAATGAACCCATATAACCTAACTTTGCCTTAAAGCAGATGAACAGAGATAAGACAGTAGAACAGAATAACTCATGGGGAACGTATGTGATGCATTCAACCTGCACCAAGATGAGAAGAGCCCCTTTTGAAGTTTGATGGTTGTAGTACAGGGGTATACAGTTTTGCTTTGCTTGGGAATGTTCATGCTAAATATTTTTCATAGTAAAAACATTTTAAAGTAAGTATTAGAAGAGAATTAAACTGTCTTAAAAACAATGAAGTTTTTAATTCTTATAATTTTCTGATTTTGATTCCAAACTTGTATTTTCTTCCATCCTTGGCATTATTTGCTTCATCGTGAATTTCCATGTTGTTTGACCTCTGAATTGCAACTTCTATTTCTGTCCAAAATGGCATATGCTGCTGTATGTGTTACTAGATTAGATACATCAAAAATATAATTACTTATTCAATGGATTGAGATTTGATCAGGCTTTTACATATCATGCCAAGTGAATCCGAGTGTTTGTGCTGTCTCTTTGGTCCTCATCCTGTTCTTTGGTAGTGGACAGTTCCTCATTAAGTCATAATAATGTTAGGTCAGGACCATCTTTTTGTTGCAGTTCTTTTCTTTTTCTCCACAATCTCTGAGATGCTCTGTAGAACTAGCAGTTCCAGCCAGTGAGGACCTTTATCACATCTGCCACAGGCAACCCAAGCACACTTGACATCCTCTCCTGCTTGTGATCTTCAAAATTGCTTCAATTTATGGTATCATTAATTCAGTTCAGTGCAAGTAACATGCTATTACAAGGTTAAACTTTGCTTAATTTATTGCTTCCCAATTTACTTGGTCAAGAAGTTTGCAGGGCCTGCAAAATTTACCTCAGTAACTGCATCTCACACTGACGAGTTAAACGGCTCTGACAAGTCATAATGTGCAGCAATCCACTTCAGAAATCTTTACTTACCTAACAACTTTCTTAACAAAGATCCCAAGGTGAAGCTATTCATGGCGCTGTACAGGACACCCTCACATGACTAAAACTAAGGGAAAACCCTAGTTTTGGTGAAGCAGCTGTGGGACATCTTCACTAAGAATTCCCGAAGTTATGACTCTGCCCAAGTCAGAGCTTCTTTGAAGAAAACCCTTAAGATACAACTGAGCATTTCAAATGCAAGAAGAGATCACATTAATTAAGAAGAAACTAGATCGTTTAGTCCTGAGCTTCTCTTAAGTCATCACGGTCATCAGTTGTCTTCTCCACTCAAGTTTTCCAGTTCCAGAGAAGATATGGTTGCCTACCAGAGCCCTGCTTGCCCTGGGGAAATGGCACCTCCTTACACGATTGTAACACAAATATGTGTAACTGTGATCCTGTGAATGCAACTCCTTGATTTCAAAAGATACTCATTTCTGTCTTTGCCATGGATTTGCTTCTGGTTTGTATTGGCTCTTAATGACTGCAGGCGTCCCTCCACTTCATTATACACTGCTCAAGATACTTAATAAATTGCTAAAACTCAGTAAGGTTTGCACACTCAGCCTGGTAGGTCAATATTGCTTAATGAAGTAACAATTACCAGACCTAACGAAAGATTTTCCAGCTGACTTGGGTTATGGAGGACCATGAACTCCGAGTACAGCATTTCCCAAGACTGGAATAACTATGGTGGCTTTTTCCAGTTTAGATGCTTTCTTGTCATCACTGATCATAGAAGAGGTCCTACTGCAGCTTCTCATGGCATCTTTAACATCTCTCCCCTCCCTGGTCATCCTATTTCATGAAACTTTCAGGAATTTAGGGTGGGATCAAATTGCTAAATGGCATTTAGGCCATTAAGTTTAAATGGGCTGGATCTCCCTCTGGAGGCCTTCAACAGCAACTGCTTCTCTCCTCTGGTTTCAGAGACATCTTTGGGAGAACTGCTTTGGTGGGGACTAAAATCTTGCTGCAAATTAGATATATCTCCCTGAATTGGATTTCCTTAATTTTTTTTCTTACCTTACAACCCCTGTGTTTCTGCGAGATGTGTCTGTCATTTCCCAGCAGATTCAAAAGTTCATGGACAGAGACCTCTTTCATCCTCCCCCTCCATGAAGTAAGGGTATAAAAATCCTTTAGGAAAACAGAGAGAAGAGATCAGAGTGTGTGCCTGAATAGGATTTACCCCTACTCTCTGCTGCAAACATTGGGCCGTGAACATCCCAGCTCTTCTGCTGCCAAGCACCAAGTTGGAATGTGAGTAAAGAAGTCACAAAGAAAATGAGACTTCTGGGGGTCTCGTACAAAGAGGAAACAGGAAAATCTAAATCAACCCACAGTGGTTTTTATTAATGAAGAATGTAAAAAACACAGGAGAAAAACAGAATTGATTACTTATATCTTCAGACATGTTCAAGAATTAGGGCAACATATATTAAAGAATTATGCATTTATTGTATTACATACCTCCTAATATGACCTGCAAACTAATCCCTAACAGAGGAATGTTAAATGACTCTTTCTTTGAATATATTTGGCATATAATAAAGTTTTTCTAGGCATAGGAAGAAAGATATTCTAGGATTTTTTTCCATTACATTATCTTGAATTTTTTAAAACGTCTACACCTATGAGTTCAAAAGTAATATGTCTCTTTTCCTGAAAACTTTTGCCACCATATATCAAGATCTTGGAATCAACCTCTACTGCAACCATCATGTTGAATTAGAAGAGTTCCACTCAATCCATTCTCCTTGAACTCCACTCCTCATTTCAAATCAAATAATTTCTGAATCTGTTAAACTTGTGTTAATCATGTATTCCTGTTTCCTTCAACAATCATGAGCTGGCTCCTATCATACTTTCAAGTGATGTTGTCAAATTGAAATCCAGCAAGTTTCAAGTTATTTGAAAAATTATACTATAAAGAAAATACTTGTGAATAAATAAAACTCCCCTAGTGAGTTTCAACCAGTTTATTTGGCATAAAATTCTGGACTAAAGAAGATTTCAGGCTGCAATATCTTTTGAAATTCTAATACTCAGTAAATTGAACATAATATAATCAAAATTCATCTTCAGTGTATTTAAGATAGGAACTCTTTAAAATAACAGAAAATAGATTTTTCTCATGTTTTAAATGTCTAAGCTCAAAACAAACACGGGAAATGTCAACCCATGATCTGAAGGGAGATCGTAATGAAAGTCCATGTGTCACCATTACTGCTGCAGGAACTCTTGTTTCAGTAGTAGTAATAATGGTCAGTTGCAAGTTATTGGTAATTTAAATGTTTGTTGTTTTAGTAACTTTGGAATCAAAGAACTAAAGGGAAAGGGAAAACAAAACCCCACACTTGTCTCAGTAGCTAAATGCAGAATTTGCTTCTATCACTAAGAGGCGCTGCTGTATAAGGCCCACGCGACGCCCTCACCTACCAGAGTACAAGGTGTGGCCAAGATGAAATAACCGCAACACCCAGATGATAGTTTTATGTGTTGGCATATTATCAGTCTGTCTATGTCTGAATTAATGTTTTCCTTTTAACAAAGAAAGGCCCTGTAGTTTCAGAATAGTATTTTATGGAGGGGCTGCTGAACCTTCCCATACCTTCCTCCAGAAATGGCCCAGGTTTTCCTTCACTTAGGGAAAGTCGCACGCTGGAATTGCGATCGCAGAAATAATTCCAAAAGTGATGTGCAGAGCAAATTCTTTGTGTGTGAGGCTGTTTAAGATATATCATTAATAAGTTATATTAAAAGTAATTTTATTTCTATTAAAAGGGCAGTTGGCAGGGAATGCTTAATCTACAGTATGTAGAGTTTAGCATAGGCTAAGCAGTATTTTATTCCTGCATTTCTAAAGGTGGATTTGAGGAAGGGGGCCATCATGCATTCAGATACTTTTAAAAGAATATCTTGGAATCTTTACATAATTCCAATGTGTAGGAGGCCTTCTATTTTCTAGAAAGCGCAGGTCAGGTTTAGTACAACTTAGTATGTTTTTGCTCTGTCTACATTTGTTGTGGACACTTGGGATATCCAAGAGCTAATGCAAGTTATGCAAGTGGTCCTTACCAAAGAGCCCTAGGGCTCTTCCAAGAGCTTTTCTAAGAGGAGGAAGGGAAACAGAGAGACAAATAGGACTTCACTCGCATTGAAAGAACTATGGAGGGAATTTCATGGCTATGACCATGATTTAAGCAGGAAACCATTCAGCTCTTCAGAAAAGTGCCTGACTAATGTAAAAATATGATAACCCAAATTAAATTAAAATGAGTCAACACATTTCTGCCAGCTTAGCTCCCTTAACAAATCCACTACAATGAGATAAGCGCCAGCGCAAGGGAGGGCCAGTAGGACTGTCTCTTTAGGCAGTGATGAAGCCTTACTTCAGCTTACCTTGATCCTCCAGTTGAAACCTACCCCATTCTGGATCCAATTTCTCATCAATGTTTGATTTTTGTGTTTTCTTTCTCTGGTGGACTATTGGTCATTTAAAGTTCATCTCATAATGATCATCTCTGCTGTCAGCCCAAGTCACCTTTTCCTGAGAACAGCTCAGTATTGTTTTAAGCCTTGCAGACCAGAGATTTTCTTTAATGTCGTTGTCTTCCTTCATCAACTCTGCGTGCCTCTAATTCATAACTATTGCTAGCCATTTCTTTACCTTTTATAAACATATTTTTACTGTTTTAAAATTCTGCCTTTGTTCTGCTGAACCAGGATAGGATTTTAATCAAGGAAGTCTTTTCCCTTGAGTGAGGAATCATACCTTTCTGCCTAATTACTAAACTCGCCCCAAAACCTCTCCCAAATGTCTTCAAAATATTTCTATCATAGTTCTTTCTTCTTATCACATTTTATTTATAACCTTGCCTTGGGAAAAGAAATGTCTCTGAAATATCAACAAAACGAGGCAGGCATTAACTCTTGGAACATCTGGCTGTACTCAGCTGTCTTCAACCAGTAGATTAGTATTGTTTCTAATTCACTTTTTTCCTAACTTTAAGAAGAAAACAGCTCCAAATGAAGGTCTTCAAAATTTTTATATACATCTTTTACTTTACCAGCATCACACAGATGCTCAAGAGCAGATACTGCTTGGACTTCCTCATTACTTTTTCCACCTACTTTTCAGACATGTAAAATGGATTATCAAAATATGCCATGCAGATGTCAACTCTGTCTCCTGTTGCCACTGGATGGATTGCTGGAGGGATGGGACTACATGGAGTGCAGGTCTGACCAGCAGGACATGCTGTGGCTCCTAAGAAAGACTCCTTGTCCTCTGCCAAGATATCTGCTTTTTAAAACAGATTTTAAAAAGAAACATAGAGCAACCAGAGGTCAAGAAGATATGAAATAGATAGGACTTTAACATGGTAATGATACGGCAGTACATGGTAACAAGGAGTTGAAAAGCACTTTAATGCTCTTTAGGTGTTTGCAGTATGATGATAAGATATAGGGTGATTTATAGTCTCTTCCAATTCATATCCTAATCATTACGCCTGTGAAAGCTCCAGTTATATCTGTAAGAGAAGATTTTATTTTGTTCCTAAATTCAGAATGAATATTGTCAAAACTCTTACAAATCCTTCAGTTGCTGATACATACACTGCAGACACTAGTGCAAGTTTTTCTGCAACTTTTCCAACTCTCATTTCTAAAGGTTATTATTTATATCTTTCTAACACAATTTTCTTCATTTTGGTGTCTAATTTAAACAACATTCAGAAAAAAGTTTAAGCTACTGCCGATGAAAAGAGGGGAATTTGTTTTTCTTTTAATACAGGTCTGTAGCCACCTTTTTTTAAGCATCTCAAATTACTTGATATATTTATTATCTCTCTACTCAGTGTCGTGTTTTAAAGAAGGCAAATACAGCATCTGCTGTGAAAGTTAGCTGAGCTTGATAAGCGTTATATATAACAGAGCAAAGAAATTGTCTCGTCAGATAAAGATTTCTGATGAAAATGTGACATTTTTCTTGCAGATTTTTAATGACAGCCTACTTAAACTTCCTGTATGAGCTTAAGAAAGTGTTGTCAAATAATGTTTCTAAAAGATGAGAACAGCTATAGGTTGGAAAATCTTTGCTAGTGCCGTGCAGCCTGAGGAAGATATTTATGAGCTGTGAAAGGATCCCTGATACGGAATTCATTAAAACGGTGGTAGAAGATAAAGTGATTTTCAGGGTGAATAAAAACCCTAAATTGACTCCAGATTTTTGTCAATAGTCCCAAAGAGGCCTTTCAAAACACAGCTTGTTTCACAGACAACAACAGAGGCCAATAATAAGTGTGAAGTAACGTATACTTTCCTCCTTATAGACACTGAAGTACATTTCAAAAACACCATGCAGATATCAGAGTCCTGAGACTGTAAGAAATTTCCTGACGACAATGAAAGGCCATAAGCTAACCAAGTAAGTAGAAATGCGCCTTTAAATAAAAATATACATTCGTGGGAATATTAAAAAAAAAAAGTATGATATGATAGTCCGGTTTTGATTAATGTATTAACATATTCAAGTTATTTTCCAACACTATAAATAAATATATCCTCATCCAAATATCCTTTCCTGTGCTCAGACTAACACCTACAGGTGTGAATATTTACTTAAATAGGCCTGTGCTTGCTGATGTATTTCTCAAACAAATTCTTGTCAGTATTTCTTTTTCAATGTGGTTTCACGTTACAAGCACAAAGTAGAACTGTTGAAATGTTTTGTGAGGAAGAACAATATAAGATGCAGATGAGTTTTGAATACAGTGAAAGAATTGAGATGAAAACAACCTCAGTTTATTATCTGCTTTCTCATTTTTATGAACTTCCTTAAGCAAAAAATGTATTCTTTCCTAAAAGTGGAAGATGATGACTATATTGCAGGAAACAATAAATAAAATTATGATGCAGATGGAAGTGAAACATGTTCTTCCAGAGCTCTGTTTTACATGGCTCTGTGAACTGCAGCTGCTTCACATCATCTCACTTTAACCAGTGTTCAGTGTTCATCTCACTTTAATCAGTGTTCAGCAGGCAGGCTAGCATAGTTTTATTTTTTTGACACAGAGGTATTTGAGCATGGGGAAATGCTCTATTTACTAAACAGGAGTGATAGTATAGAAATGGAAAGGATATCTTAAAATCTGTAGCAAGCATATCGGATTTCTAGTACTATATGTGCCATTGAAGTGAAATAAGCTTGCTCAGGACGTGCAGGACAATGGCTTAGGAAAGCAACAGAGGAATGCTGCATCACAGCAAAAACAGGAGGAAGTGAAAAAGGCAGAATGGGATTTTTTTCCACAAGTCAGATAGCTTTTTGTTCTAAGTCCCATTTCAGAAATTCCTTCTGATAGAATTACTGAGAATTAGTCCAGGACCTCCGAGTTAACACTGATGCTCTTACAGAAAGTCATGGGAGCCCTGGTGTCGTGTGTGAGATACCTTGACTGCATTTGATGCTCAGTATGGTGGGTCTCAGAGTGAAGAACTAAATGACATTGGACCAGAAAGGCAGAAAAAACAGCTACAAGATCTCCTACTTTGCCTAGGTCTCTTGGAGAAGATTTTCTACCCAAATATTCATCTAGTCTTGTTTGTGAACTCTAATAGCAGCGCTGCAAAGGATGAAATTCTTACAAGCTTTAAATGAGTTTTTTGACTATTCACTCATCTCTAGATGCATACCAGGAAATTCCTTTGCTTTTAGTTGTCATCCTCGGTTGTTTTCTGTGAATAGATCTGTAAATAAGAGAATTACTTCCAAGTAATTTGCAACGGTATAATGACAGAAGGATGAGAGTGAAGAGCCATCCAGTAGTTTAAGTTAAAAAAATAAACAGCATTTATGGCCTGTTAGAACTGAGATTGAACTGTGATAACTGCATCACTTCTGCATCTTTTGCAACTTTACTCCTAACTGAAGAAAAGAAAAAGAAGGAATTTGCCAGCCTTGTGCTTGCCATGAAGTTTACAAAATAAGAACCAGAATTGTTTAGAATGATCTTGACAGTTCTTGTTTCCTCTAATGTTTTCCAGTCAGCTACTCCAAGTTAGAGATATCAGAGCCATCTGGCAGCCACTTCTCATCAAACCCCAGAAAGCATGTGCTGTGCAATTACCATATAATATGCTTTATGTTAAACATTATTGCCTCCAAAGAGTTCTTGAACTACCCTTTGGTTCATAACCAAGACCATTTCAACACTACTCTGTTGTTAAATAAATAGAAGAACTGAAGATTTTAATCATTCCATCCTGTGGGGTGGAGGTGATGTTTGTATGAAAGGGTCCACTTGAGGCTTTATTCTGGTTAGTTGATTCAATTCTTGCTTCCTCTTTGAAAGGGAAGAAGCTGTGACATTTGCCCTCCAGACCTTGCTTAATAGATCTTCTCAATGTAATGACTTTTTCTCCCATGAAGAATAATGAACTCCAGAGTCTTTGCTACTTCCATGCTGGGTGAGACATTTGGAGCATAGTCTTAGCTGCTCACATGTTGTCTCCGTTAGTAACAGTTTTTTAAAGGTAGCTGGATTGATGCTAGATACATGAAAGATGATTTAGTATTGGCAAAAGTAAGATAAACGTGTTATTTGCTTAGTATCTGTTCTCTTACTGGGAGTTGCTGCTGGTTTTGTGATAGCATCTACACCGCTGCCCTTGCAGATTAAATTCCTTGTTATATCCCTGCATCCAACTGAGGAGAAAACTATTAAGCAGTATTTGTGCTGTTGATTAGGCTTACCTTATTTTCTAGTACTAAAACTTGGAAAATAGTTCACCATTTCAAGGCTTTTAACGTAGAGGAATTTGCAGCTATGTGTAAAAATAAGAATAACAAATAAATGATGGATGGATGGATGGATGGATGGATGGATGGATGGATGGATATTCAGCTGCCCTTCCCTGGTCTACATGTCATTGCAGCTCCCAAGCACTAGGTCGTGCTAGTGTATGTGAAACTTT